>WBMY01007420.1:192266-213407 GCA_013397315.1 Donacobius atricapilla | reverse complement strand
ATGTCGGGGTAAAAATCCCAACAACCCACAATTTAGTTGAAACTTTCCTCCCTATTTATCAGTATGCAATAGGTACAAAATGGCCAAGCTTCACACTTTTTAATACTTAAGTCATGGTTACAACATTCTGATGACCTATATTATCAAGTTTTTTACCAAATATCATTTCACAATATTATATATTTTTATATAATCCCCCATAAAAACAAAAACAAGGGGGGGGGGGAAAACCCCAAAACAAAAACAAAGCCCACAAGAACCCTACAAACAAACAAATAAACAAGAAAAACACAAAATGAAAAAAAAAAATCTAAAGAAAAGAACCACCACCACCCCCTCCAAAAACCTGCCAAAACAAAGAAAAGCAATGCAGGATATGTTTATCTCTTGTTCATATGGGAAGTAGAGTTGACATTTCTGACCTCCATGAATGGTGCAAATGTTCCACTTCCTTATGCGAATTCACCATTTCTAGTAACACCAGCTGTTTGTGTCACTGTTTACATATATAATACGCAGTGAAATGTCCCTCCAAAAAAAATCAATAGCCATTATCATTGTTATTTACCATCATCATCACCCATCATCTGCTGTTGTTTCACACCCCATTTTCCATGCCAAGTGTGGGTGTGTACTACTGTGTTTATGAATAGCTGAAAATTGCCGTGACAATTTGCTGAGTTTCTGCTGAGTTTCTGCTGGCTGGCACAGTAAAAACTGAATGATTCTTTAAAGCAATATGCATCAATATGTGCTACAAAGATCATTTCTCAATTGAGAGTTTCTTGTGTTCTCATTGTAAAAATGGTAGTGTAGTTAGCCTCAAGATAGACTAAAATAAAAGTTTATATTACAAATAACAATTTAGAATAGGATAGTAGTATCTTTCTATGAGAAGCATGCATGAGTCTTCATAGCTGCGTTTGTTGATTATGATAACAGACCGTAAAAAAGAAAATTAATATCCAAGGAGCAACACATAGACTAAGAAAGAAAAATAAAGAATCGGTAATCTTTAGCCTCAACTTACCTTCTCTTTTGCATGATAGCTGCAAACACTGAAATCACCTTACCAGCACTTATCTCTGACCAGTGTATTGCTCTGCTTTTCAACCTTTTCTCCATCATGGAAATTCTTCCAGAAACCGCAGACTATTCCCTATCTCCACGGATAAATGGGCTAGATATATGTGTTAATGAACTCCTAAAATTTAATAGTGATGTAATTGTTTTATTACTTTCTTAGATTGTTATCTGGTTTTATTTTATAAAATATTGAAGCATGTATGCTCAAGATCACTATGGAAAAACTCTTCATGGAAACCTACAGTCCCAGAATTGCTCAGAGTATCCTGAAAATGCTTTCCATTGAAAAGTAAAGATCCTTATGCATTTATACTTTCACCTCTTGACATCTTACTTTCTCCGTGGCCTCAAGAATTGAACACCTGGTCTTGCCTGAGCCTCCTGATGAGAAGGCTAGGAGCTCAAATACATTTGATTTACCTAGTGCGCAGATGTGAATGAGTGCAAAAATGATAAACCGAGAGGTCAAGCTAATTTGAACACTCTCCTCTTGCAGATGAGAATGTTGATTTTTAAAGAAAATACATCTTGGCACGTTAGGGCAATGTGTTCCAGCAGTACTGCAACTTTGTGGTAGGACAGTTTATCTCAAAAGCAGAGAAGTTGTAATACCTTCTTCTCATCTTAAAAAAGGTTCAGACTCAGCATCCCGAAGCAAACCTGGTTTCTCTTTCTGTATCTCAAAAGTCAGACCTGAGGCTTTTGCATGGGGTAGTCAGAGTTCTTGTCTGCTGGGCAGAGGAGCTTCAGAGGAGCACCTTTCTGGGCAGGACATCTCTGAGGCATGCAGACTGCTAGACTGTGTCTCCTGCATTCTCTGTTGCTAACCTCTCCCTATACTGTTTCTCTGAAGTTTGTGATTTTATCCATGCATTATGTAGGCCACTGGCACATTACATGGAACTTTAGAGAAAAATCTGAGGAATGCAATCTCTACATTGTTGGTTGGGTTCCATTAGTAAGGAAGAAAGGAGTCTAATCCCAATTTGTGCGAGTGCAGACTCTGGGGAAAGAAGGCTTATGTTCATTTTTAGTGAACATGACCTGGAAGACAATAACTTTCTGTGTTTCATACATGGTGTTGAATTTGCATAAACACTTAAATGCTTTCTTCATTAAGGATGAAAATCATAGCCTGGTTCATACATGAGAAGCGTACAGTGAGATTCCTGCCCCACTTAAACAAAAAAGATATATTATAAAATTTTCCAAGGAATATATTATAACCACAAAATATATATTCTATCTAGCTTGTCACAGTTCATTGTTAATCAGAATACAAAGTGTTTTTTAAAGAATCCTAAGAAAACCAGTGTGGAGCAAAAATGGCGAATGGCATTAGTGTTCTCTTTTTAATATATTCACATTCCAGTATGTGTACCATTTCTTTAAAACATATAGCAGGCCATATTCATGAGAGCAGGACTGCTTTCTAGGAAATATTCACTTCTTCCCCAAAAGACTATATCTGTGACTATATGTGCACTGGATGACTTCAGTTCAAAACATGTATTTTAAGAAAGAAGTTTTGAAGTTTGGAGTCAATCATCATTTTTCCCCATTGTAAATGGAATAACTGATGACTAACAGAGTAGCTGTAAATATAAAGATTTTACATCTTCAATATCTATGACAGTTTAGACTCAGCTGTTCAGAGCAGAGCAGATCTAGTGCAGCCCAAAGAAATAGTTTTAATTTCTTTTCAATGAAGATGGAAAATTTTCCTTCTAATTAGAATATGATGTTCACATGAATTATACTAACACAGTATAGTATCATTAAGAAAATAATTTTTTATCTGTTGTTTTTAGGTATTGGACTGATTTGTGAAATAAAAATAAAATAAAATAAAATAAAATAAATAAAGCCCATAACACACGACCTTGGTGGCTTATGGATCCTTGGCTTTCATCTTAGTCATCAAGATTTCCAAATATGAAATGATAATGAAGTTTAAGTTCATGGGCATATGAATTGGAAATAATAATTAGGATAATTAATAGAACTGTAGTCATGAGAATGAAATCAACATATTTAGATCAGATATGAACTTAAGCATATATAGTCTGACATCCATCTCCACAAAGGTTCTAAGCCTCCAAGCTCTTGTGTCTCTTCTTTTGCCTCCTCTTGTGCCTCCTCTTCCTCAGATCAGGGTGACTTCACACTCTCTTCACGCCCAGATTTCCTTTTTTTAAAAAAAAACAAACTCAAACTAAAAAAACCCAACCAAATTATTATTAAAAAAACAAACATCCCCCCAACAAACAAAAACACCAACAAAAAAGAAAGAAAGAAAGAAAGAAAGAAAGAAAGAAAGAAAGAAAGAAAGAAAGAAAGAAAGAAAGAAAGAGAAAGACACAACAAAAATCCCCAAACCCCAGACTGAGATATAACAAAGAATAATGGTTTCCAAGGACTCAGTGTGTAGCTTAGAAGTGAAAGAACCATGCAAGACCAACCAGTGCAGCCTGTAGCTGCTCTGCTGTGCAGGTATTTTCGTACTGTACAGCTGGACAGCTGAGCAGACCAACTTTGCAGCCATCTCATGGAAGTGAGGTTTAGTGTCCTTGTTTCACCACTGTCCCAACAATACCCCATTTGTCTCAGTTTTCCATCAGGAAAATCTGACCTCTTCTCAGAGCCTGTGTGACTTTGAACAGGACCACAGAGGAGGGTAAAAAGAACCACCACCACTGATCTTGGAAGGAAGAGGTCACCTTAACAGTAGCCTGTTGCTACCTCTAATCTGGTTCCTCCGCTGGTTTCAGCTGTCTTTCGTGGCTTTTCTGTGGTAAGGAAGGAAACAGACCTTTAGTGTGACTATCCCACTCTACACTGCACTACACCGCTGAAGTCCCATCTCAAGTACTTTGAGCAGCTTCAGGTGTCACAATATATAGGGACATCAAACTGTATTAGAGTGTGTCCAGAGGAGGGCAACAAACATGGTGGAAATCCTTGAGGGCAAGACTTACAATGAGTGACTCAGGTCACTTGGCATGTTCAGTGGAGAGAAGAGATGCCTGAGAGACCACGTCATGGTTTACAACTTCCTCAAGTGAGGCAGTAGAGAATACTCCCATCTCAGTCAGGTGATCAGCAATAGAACTTGAGGAAATGGGTTGAAGCTGCATTAGGGGTAGCTCAGACTAGACTTTTGCAGAAGGTTCTTCACCCAGAGTGTGGTCAGTCACTGGAACAGGCTCCTCAGGGAAGTGGTGAAAGCACCAAACTTGTCATATTTCAGGGGGCATCTGATCAAATGTCTTAGTCATGTGGTTTAACTTTATGTAGTCCTGTGAGGAGCTGGATTTTCTGATTTTATTAATTCCTTCCAGCTTAAGATTTTCTATGATCCTATGATTCTACTTCAAAAAGTCTTGTTTGAAGAAGCATCTACTAGTTGAAGTGCTCATGCCTTTTCTGCATTTTGAACCACACATGTATTAAAAACATGGGCTTGCTTCAGATGAAGGTGTCTAGCAAGCAAAAAGACTGCCATTTAATGTACTTAGAAGAATAAAGAATACCAACCAATTTTGGCGAGAGTGTTGATCTGCTGGAGGCCAGGAAGGCTCTACAGAGGGATCTGCACAGGCTGGATCAATGGACTGAGGCCAGTGGCATAAGGTTCAACAAGGTCAAATGCTGGGTCCTTCCCTTGGATCACATCAACCCCAGGCAATGCTACAGACTGGGGCAAGAGTGTATAGAAAGCTACCCATTGGTATAGTGCCTGGGGCTGCTGGTTGATAGGTGCCTGAACATCTGCCAGCATGTGCCCAGGTGGCCAAAGAAGGCCAGTGGGCTCCTGGCCTGTAACAGAAACTGTGTGGCCAATATGATGGGGGTAGAAACTGTATTACTTTCTATAACTCCTTGAAAGGAAGTTGTGGCGAGGTGGGGATCAGCCTCTTCTCCCAGGTAACAAGTGACAGAATGAGAAGATATAGCCTCAAGCTGTTCCAGGGGAGGTTTAGATTAGATGCTAGGAAAAATCTCTTTACCAAAAGGGTGGTCAGGCATTGGAACAGTATGTCCAGGGTAATAAAGTCACCATCCGGGAGCATTCAAAAACTGATATGTGGACATGGCATTTGAGGATATTTTTAGAGGTGCACCTGGTGATCATGAGAGTTGAGGGTTTTTTGAAGTCTCTCCCATGATTCTAACAACATGTCCTGGTTCTGGCCAGGACAGAGTTAACTTTTTTAGCCAGGTGTGTGGATGGTCATGACCAAATCACTACCGGCAATGTGGGAACATGACTCTCTTCTGGGGAGAAAGGGTTACTTCCAGTTCAGAAAAAATGGCAGGAGGAGAAATCTGGTATTGTCTATTGTCAGTGAGGATGTGTGGGGTGTGCTCAGTTACTGTTACTGTTCATTTTCTTATGCCATTTGCAGTTTCCAGTAAATTCATATCTCAACCAGAGATCTTTGCTTTTTGTGCCTCCCATGCTTCACTCCATCCCATAGGAAAGGAGAGGGGAGGGCAAAACTGGGAGAGTGACAGAGACCAGCAGCCTGGTTTTGGATTCTTGGTGGGGCTCTGAATTGGTGAGTACCATTGCCCAAACCTGAGCCAAAAGAAGAGAAGAAACACATTGCATAGTGATGTCCTACAAAGCCATGGTAAAATTCTAAGTTCTAAAATTTAAATTCTAAAGACAGAAGCATGCTCTGATTACAAACTCAGTGGTATTCTCTATCTTAATTGCTCTACAATTAGGTTCGTAAACTGTCACTCTTCATACTTGGTCATGTAGCTCTTTGGACAGGGGAAAACGGAGTAGGGTCTGCTATGTCTCAGACTGAAGTTAATTGGAAGGCTATATGTGAAAAGGTTAAATGATTTTTCTTGTCAAAGTGGCTGTTGGCTTAGCATAATGAACTACCTCCTTAATGGCTGTAAATCCAACAACCTCACTCGGACTACCACGTTTATTTTATGTGTCAGACTGACTCTAATGCAGTCATAGAAAAAGAAAGTTTGATGTCTGCTAACATATTTACTACTTTTGTTCAGGTCAGCAAATAAAATTCAGAACATGTGTTCCACAATATGCTTAATTGCTGCTTTTTCAAGTTACACTGGGCATTCAGTTTACTTATCTACATTTTCAAACAAAGACTTGTAAGATGAATGGAAAAGGCAACAAAAGGGCCATTCTGAAGGGAAAACTGCATTGGTTAGGAATTCATGCATGCATGTTTGGATGCACTTCATAAGCATGTAAATATATTTTATTTTTTCATCTAAGCAGCTTGTAAATTTTTTTTATGGAAGGACAGAGTAAAGAAATTGGAACAGGCTGACAGCCTGAGAAATGGATGCAAAGACTATTTCCCTTGGAATGGGCAGCATGGAAACTTTATAAATATCAACAACTCAAAGAGTTTTACTTCCTTTGAATGTTTTCCTTCATTCCTTCTGCTGAACCCATTTGAAAGAAATATTATTTCCCTCCTAGACATATTGAAATTATTTAGCCCTAGTACCATTCTGAAAGCTTCTATGCATTTTTCTCCAAACTTGCAAACCAAAAATGTCATCTTCATTACTTTCAGCTGTGTTTACAAAATGGAGGGGTTTTTACTGCTGTATTGCTCATTAAAGTACAGATAATCTTAGTATTCTGGATGCTTGGTGAACAAGTTGTCTATTTCAGAGAAAATGCAGGTTGCAAAAAATAAATTATCTGCAATAGAAAAACAAAGTCCCAAGAAAAAGAACAAGAAAAATAAAAATCTCCCAGTGCCACCAAAAACCAAGCCAAACCAAATTAAAGCAAACCAAACCAACCAAAGCAAGCCAAAGCAAACTAAGACCAGAAAATGAGTGACAGTACAGAGACAGGCACAATCACATGAAATGTAGAACATATAGCTGCAATAGTGTAATAATTCTGCCCTGGTAGAAGAAAGTACATGAATGGATCCTCCTCTTAAATGTTTTTCTCTGTGTTGAACCTGATGTATTTACATTATTTCTTGATTTTTACATAGAACTACACTATTTAAGAGGACTGGGCTGACAACTATTGTCTCCTACAGAACTTGTCGTTTTACTTTATATGATGATACAAGTTCTATGAATAAAATAAAAAATTAGATCCTTAGCTTGCCACATAATTACTTTTTAAGTGAAATACAATCCTATTGAGGGAGAAATCAGACTGATTTTTCTTCACAAACATCTATACTTCTAACCTTAACCTACCACATTAAAATCCAATTATTTAATAAAACATTATTCCCATCTAGCTTGAATTAAAATATACTATGTTATATTTTTAATGAGAAAAGATGAATGCAATGAGTTTATATTCTGTGTGTGTTAACAGATAAGGGTATTGGTACATTTTTTGGTACAGAAATAGCATCTACTGAAAGCTTTTCAGTGATACTGGGGAGAACAAAAGATTTTTCTGGGTTTTGAGAATCACAATTTTTTTAAAAAAATCAATATGGCTAACAATTCAGAAACTGTGTCTTAAGTAGACAACACACAGTGCAAAGATGGTACCCCTAGAAAAGGGAGTGAGTGAGAACTGGTGGAACACAACCCACACACTGTCTGTCTTGGTAACAGTATTATCTGAATGCCATTGTTCTTATGAAAAGACACATGAATATCAACTCTTAGAGTTAAACACCAACAGTCTTTCTTCTATTTTTCTGTTACAATGTCAAGAAATGAAATGAGAGAAAGAAGCTTAGATCATATGAGAATGACATGCCCCCATTTGACTGCATGATACTTCCGCAGTTTAAACTTCTTGATCACATTAAACTGTACAAACACTTCAAGGGCAGTACATTGTGCATTTTGTCTGTGTATGCATGTAAATTATGAACCCTGCAACTTTTGTGTCTATTCCTTTTTAAAGCGTCACTGACCTCCCCAGGTTTCTGTGAATTGCATGCATAGTTTTCCTTAGTGTTTGTTTTTAGACCCCTCTGACTCTAATGTCCATCCATTCTTACAAACTTCCAGTAGCAACAAAGCTTCAGAAAAGCAGAAAGAAAGACTACGTAAAGAGAGTGATGGACTAAATAGAGAAGGCTGAGATTTTGTTTATTTATTTCCCCTGAAAAGAATAGCGTTCTTTCCTGTCAGGCCAACAGTTTTTGCCCTCTTAGGGGGCAATCTATGTGAGAAAGGTCTGAGGCTTTAAATCTTCAGATGCAATAATAACAATCTGATTGAGCAAAAAAGTGATTATTAATGTCTGACACTGGAAGTCACTGCATCTAACAAATCTAGTGTGTCCCTCCTTCTATAAAATGTGTAATTTAATTTCAAAAGAGGTCTTTTTTTTTCCATACAAGTAATAATACTGTACACCTTCTACAAATAGATAAATGGGACCTGGTATGTGTCTTTTTGAAAAAGAAAATTAAAAAAAGTAATAACATTTAGTCTGTTGCACAAAGATTCACTTAAATATCTGATCTAGAAACAGAAAATGTCAATTCAATTATGTCAAAGATATGATGGGTCTGATAAGGGGGATTCTGAAGTGGTAACATATGTTAAGTTCAAAAGTCTATTGACAGAGACAGAGAAAGAAAAATAAAAATTATGTTTCAAAAATCGTTCAATTCCTAGACCCATGTGAGGTTATACTGGGAGTACTCAAAACAAGAAAGTTTGCAGTTCTATGAGAATAAAGGAAAAGACAGCATGCAGATGAGAAAAATGTACTGAAGGGAACAAAGCACCTATTAAACTCACTTTCTTTAGGAGCAAAATGTGCATTGTGCTGTCATGTCTTTATCTATGTCTCAAATTATCTTTTATAGCATATCATTCTTGAAAACCATCACTGTGCAAGCAGGGAAACATCAGTTTTATAGATGGAGGCATGAAAAAGAGAGTTCAGATGGGTGATGTGTAATGGGGGCACCAAGTGGCCCAGTTGTTTCAATTCTCTCCTTTATGCCTTACTTAATAACTCTTTATCTAGAATTTTATAAAAAAAACCAAAATTAAAATACTCTCTGAGGAGTACAGCAGTCAGAAGATTTTTTTTTTTCATTGCAAAGTCAGCAATGTATTCTAGGAGCTTTTTCATTGATCTTAGCCAGGTGCGTATTCTGGATGGTGGAAGCACCAGTGCCATTTCCGTCCAGAAAGTCTGTGGCAGGTCTAGGACATCACATATTCCATGTACCCTGGAATAATACCATTTTTTTCATCAGTGCTGTTGAAATGGATGTATGAACTCAGTATCTCCCACAATTTATATTGCTTTTGTAATTGCTTCAAGACACTTTCTAACTTGAACTGTTCTTTGTGCTTCACTTTCAGATATCTCTAGACTTTTTCTTTCTTCTCATGTTATTCAACCATTCTAAGTTAATATTGTGAGCTGTAGACATTTCTGTTAGAGAAAGCTTTTTGTGAACCTGCTGAAGGACAACAGTAAAGTAGTTTTGAGAGACACAGTAAAACATACTCTGAAACAGATGGAAATGAGAGACCAAGCTGGGATCTCATACCACCAAAGTGGAAAGCAATACATGTATGCTAACTGTGAAAACAGAGCAAGATTGGGCCTTCTCAGTCTGAGAAAATATAATATTATTAGAAAGACTAAAGCACTTCACTCAATTGAATCAATCTTAAATCATTTCATAGTTACTGGAGATAAAATACTGAATTGAAAACTATTCAGGTTTCATTTCACTGGTATCCATCAGGCATAGTTGTATGCCATTACACGTTGAAATATGTAGCCTAAGTGATAAAACATTTGAAAAGAAAGGAATAAAGCATATCCAGTTCCTGTTAATTTGTTAATACACAAGATAAAATTAGCTCCTTTTATTGAGATAGCAGCTGAAACAACACTGTTGCTGGTAGTTTAAGCATTTGGTTTTGTTCCTTTTCTTTAGAATTGTTTCGTTACAGTAGGCCTTAGCTCAGAATAAAATTCTAAGAACAGGAAAATGAGGTAAATGCTATGCAATGACTGTTGTTTTACTGCACAGTTTTTGTCATAAGTAAGAGCAAGAAAATAACTTTTTTTCCTTTGGTGTAGCATTCTCATTCCTGTAATGTTATTGGTGTTTAGCATCACTTTAATTTTTTACTGTAGAAAGTAGTCTGACATCATAAATGGAGGCAAGCATATATTAGAGAAAGAAAACAAGCGGAGATTTGGATTTTGGCCAGGGTAAGACTATGCATGCTGTTGAAGTGTAGATTTTATGAAAAGGTAAGAGATCATTTTAATGTTTCCTGGAATGAAATTTCCTTCCCAGTCATTTCACAACTTTCCAAATGAATGAAAATCCATCAGTACTTCTGTAACAAGAAGACTAGAAAGAAAATCTTGAAGGTTTGGTGAAATTTGATTTTGAACTGCTATCTTTGTTTCCATTGTCTTCACTAATATCCTCTAATATCCTTGTTTCCATCTCCCTATTTTTCTCTAAAAATGACTCTATTTTCTTTCTCCATAAAATGACTTATAAGAAAGATGTACAATATATTTTTAAGACTCAAGAGTGAGAAACCTTTCTACTCTATTTGTCTTTCTTCATTGACTTCTTTACTGAGTAATTTATTCTCTCATGGTGACTAAAGAAATTTCAAGAGAAAATGTCAGATCACTGTTAAAGTTTAGTCTTACCTGGATATGGAATAAAATCTTCTTCTCCTTATTACTATCTTTTTGTCTTTTTTAATCTGAATTGAAAGCAGAATCAAGTTAAACAGATGTCATTTCTTTCCTTTTGCTAACAGTGACCTCTACCATTTTCTCTCAAAGGTTTGAAGCTTTCCCATATAATTCTATTTTAGTAAGTTTAGCCAAAGAAAAACTTTCTCTCTTATTCCTCCCCAGTATGTTCAGGAATATATAGAGGGAGAATTCTATCAACCACAGGTTCAAAACTGTGTCATTGCTTTCACTTATTTCAGCTTTGTGAAGGTAATGTATATAACTCACTGTCATAGCTGCTGTCTGTCTGGCTTTACCTTCCAAAATTAGGGTTAACACAACAAAAAAATAAATAATAGCCTTAATAAGTTAATTTACCTTTAAGTTAGCCTCTTTATAGATGATGCTGATGAAAAGAAATTAGAACTTGCTAAATATCTGAGATATCCATGAAAGACCATTCAAATGAATAAGACTTTTATAAAAATAAACATTTGGTTTCATACATGTTAGCTTCAGCGTGATTTGGTCATGGCTAAGCATCTCTAGATCTCTGCTTTATAGTACTTTTACTTACTTGCTTTTGATTAAAACCAATTATGCCTAGGCGTTCCTTTTGTTCTTTCTCTGTTGTAGTGGGTTGCTCGTGAAATTAGTGTCTGCCAGCATGATCCTGACCTTCAGTTTTGGCCTTCCTATTCTTCCTGAGCACCCATCCAAAAGAAAAATCCCTTGCCCTCATGCGACTTAGTTTTCCAGGAAGGCTGATTGAAGAAGACTATTTACCAGCTGCCTCCTAAACACTGGAGCAGAGCACAAGATTAACTTAATCTTAAAGCCAGATACTGCCCAAAGGAACAAATCCGAGTAGCATGGCTACACGTTTTATTTATATTCTGAAGGGAGCCGATAAAGAAGCAAAATTGGAAAAACAAACCACTTTGCCCTGTCTTCTACAGTTACTTCTAATTGACCATTTCATAGGCAAACAATCTCATGAAACATTTATTTGTCATAATAGAAATTCAGCTACTCATCAAAGACGCTCACTTGGATTAATTTTAAATTTGAGAGAAGATGGATAAAAAATTCCTTCTGTATTTTCTTCAGATTTTGCCAATAAAAATTCTTTCCTATAGCCTAGTGTAGCTACAATCTTAGTGTCTGCAATGCATTTGGTATTGTCCCACACATTAAAATAATTATACTTCTTATTCTAGTAAATTATTCAGAATTTAGCAAGGTAAAACAATGTCACGGCTGTTTTGATTCTAACAGATTCTGTCTTAAGGGTATTAAATCCATTCTGTCCTGCCTGAGCTGTCCATGCCTTGTCTGGAAGCACTTTTTCCATTCTCCATCTCTCTCTCTTGCATCTAACTGATTACCAGTCAGTAACGTCCTGCGATACATCAAAATGAGCATGGCCAGCAGGGGGAGGGAGGGGATTCTGCCCCTCTGCTCTGCTCTGCTCTGCTCTGCTGAGACCCGACCTGCAGGGCTGCATCCAGCTCTGGGGCCCAGCACAGGAAGGACATGGACCTGCTGGAGAGGGTGCAGAGGAGGGACACCAAGATGACTGGGGGGATAGAGGACCTCTCTTATGAAGAAAGGCTGAGCCAATGGAGTTTGCTCGTCCTGGAGAAGAGATGGAAGGCTTTAGGGTGGTCTAATTGTGCACTCCCAATTCCTAAAGGGAGCTGATAAAAAAGAGAGAGGCATAATTTGCAAGGATGTTACAGGATAAGGGGGAATGGATTCAAACTGAGAGAGTAGCTTTAGATTACATATTCAGAGGAAGCTCTCTATAGTGAGGGTGGTGAGACACTGGAACAGATTGCCCAGAGAAGCTGTGGGTGCCTCATCCCTGGAGGTGATCAAGGCCAGACTGAAAGGGCTGAGCAACCTGGTACAGTGGGAGGTGGCCCTGTCCAGGGCAGGGTATTTGTAACCAGATGATCTTCAATGTCCCTTTCAATCCAAGTCTTTCTATGATATGTTTTAGATGTTTGAAACGTGGGTCCACAAAAAGAAAATAACTTTTCATCTTTCCTATTCTTTTTCTTTTACTCAAAAGAGAATTTCAGAAAAAGTAAGATATCATTTTGCCTGCCTTAGTTCATACTTTTAATACTACACCAAGGCAAAAAAATCTTTCACCTTGAACATCTTCCTCTCCATTATGACTTCAAATGATAGTATAAAATGTAAAGTGAATATTAGTTATTTCCTGGCAGCAAGTCTCAATGCTATATCTTTCTTTATAGCTTAATCACTGAAGATATGCTGAAAGAATTCCCTCTACACCAGGAACTACAGTTCACTGCATTTTATTTTGGTGAATGAAATCCTCATCTGTGCTTTTACCTTTTATTTTTAGATGCAAAAAATGTAGAGATGCAGATAAGTTTTATGAATTAGTTGCGGTATTCTAACTTCTGTCCCCCAAATGGATAGCAATCTCTTCACCTAAAAATGTTTTCCTACTCTTTCTTAGTATATTCCACAAGGAGTGCTGAGCTGAAGGGTCTTATGATAAAAATGTTCATCAGATTTACCAAAGAATTCCCATTTTCTGAAAACATAAGACAGTCTTCTGAAAAAACTTTTAGATAGTCTGGGAACATTTTTCTTGGATTATTAAAAGGAAATTAAAAATAGGATGAAGTCAAACTCTTGTTTTTGAAACAACTTTCACAACCACTCAGTATTTTTTTACTCTATTGAATCTGTATCTGCCTCATAAAAACATAAAAAATGCTCTAATATGCTAGTGCACCTACCTGTAAAATCTTATTTGCAGCCCATTTCTTCATTAAGTTTTCTCCTCCTTCAGTGAAGCTGACCATGGAAATAAACAGGAGATTGCCTTTTGTTTAAGAACCTGTGGAAATGTGTCTTCCTATGGAAGAATATAACACTCATGAGAAACAGGCAGCTGGTGAGAAATATGCATTTAAGAAGACAGTATTCCCAGTATCACTGGGAATTAGAAGAATCTTCCTTCTCTGTCAGTTCCTTCCACAGCACAAAATTCTAGCCCTGTGCATTTGAAAAATTATATCCTTTCCATTTTTGCTCATCTTTGCCTGTTTCCCCCCATTTCTTAATTTTAGTTTCATGTCCAAAATTATTCCAGATGTTTTAGTTTAGTTGTTAATTTTACCAGCTGGCTCAAGCTGGTAAATGTATTTATTAAATGAAGCAGATAGTGAGACTAGGAATGGTGGAATTAGACATCAACAAAATTCTTTCAGTATAGGTAGCTATTTACGAGCTTTTCTTTATTGGTGTACACTGTGGCCAAGACAATCACCAATCACCACTTCACTCAGGTGACTGTTAACCAGCAACAAATCAGGGAGGACACCATTCCTGGTTGACTTAGTATCTGTACCTTGAAGTTATCATCCAGGTGTTTAAAGAACCCTCTGGGCCTGAAGAATCCTCTGTGCCAGCTGTGTGATGTTCCCAGTTAACCTCTGGCAAGCTGAAATCCCTGATAAGAGCAGGGGAAGCTGACTTGGAGGTGTTCCTTTGTTCCTTAAAGAAAAAATCATTGCTGCCATTATCTTTCATTCCCATTGTTTGGCCCTTCACCCTCACACAGAGGCTCTCAACCACACCAGTGCTAACTGTGAGCTTTGTATAGTGCAGCCCCTCTCTTCATGCACAGTGCACCCCACTGCCCCACCTGCCCTGCCTGTCCCTCCTGAGGAGCCTGTAACCATCCCTCCTGCACTCACTTATCCCACATGGCTTTGCTTGTACCAATTATGTCATTTGTCTGGCCCAAATCTTTGAGCTCATCTTGGTTGTTTCTCAGGCTGCATGTGCTGCTTTCAGGTGCAGTTTGTTGTTGCCAATACCTCACGGAGAAGATTGAGGGCTCGCACTCTCAGTCAGTTCCTCAAGATTTGGTGTGCCATCCAAATTTGGTGTTTATCCCTGACAGTACTGGTTTTGTGGTTTTCCCCCTTCCAATCTAGTTATACGATCTATCAATGAGTCCTTTGCACTCCTGTGCAAACTCCCTTTTCTCCCCAATGAGGAAGGCACATCCCACCAAGTATCAGTAGTCCAGGTGGTGTATAGAACATCTTCTGGTCAAGACCCCCCAAAATTCTACCAGCAACTCCGGCCTTAAAATCTATTGTTGATTTGGTACAGGGCCTGCCTGTTCCTTTCAACATTCTTCAATTAGATGACAATTCTCCTAATATTTGATGACAATGGTCAGATGTTCAAGAAAAACATAGCTGTACTTTTAGGTGATGCATCTGCTCAAGATCTGTTCACAAGCGTTCAGATTTGATTAAACAGAAAGTAGGAGCAGTTTACATGTTATAGAGGAACCCATGATAGTATTTGAGCTGAAAAACTCAGACTTTTAAAGTTAGTAAAAGTGCTGAAATGCTCCAGAAAATATTTTTACAAATTCCACTTGTATCTCTGTCTGGGCTGTAACATTAAGTTTAAAAGATCAGTAATGTGTCACCTGAATAAATAGCACTGCAGTGAAAATATTTATATATTTGTTTTGCCAGTTCTAGAGGACATTTCCTCCTTTCTGAGAAGGTGTCTGATGATAGCAACATATTGATTAATTTCAAGCTCTTGTTTAGTTTAAAAATCAAATTACAAATTTGTATGCAATTCAAGTTGAGAATCTTGTAAGTCGTAAACCTGTAATTTTGTCTCCAACCACAGAGCAATGTTTTTTCCCTTAAATCACCTGCATTAACAAGAGCTGCCACGGGTCTGCTTAAAGCCAGGTAATGCTTGGTGCCACTCTGATTTTCTACCGTGCTTAGGCTCTCAACTGGCCCTGAATACATTAATAACATGTGACCTGGAACAGAACTGTTCAGTTTATTCTTGCATTCTAGTTTGAACAAAGCCTCCCTCCTTTTAAGTGTGCTAACTGGAAGAAGGCTACTGTTCCTCATCATCTTTCAAAATCTGTGTATTTTCAGAGTGGAGTTCTTGATTTTCGCTATGGAGTTCTTGATTGGGTCACACATTTAGGTCAACAGCAAAATAAACTAGGTGAGATTGTGGTCCTCCCATGAGGGGCTGACTTACCCTGCCAACACAGTGATTTACCATTGGTTTGATAAGAGTTTGACAGAGGGTCATGAAGATGTAATTTCTGTTAACACTGGGAAATCTAATTTTGGAAAAAAAGAACAGGGAAAAAAGCCATACTTATCTTTCCCTGTTCTAAAACCTACTTGCCTGTATTGAGCAAGTAGAAATGGCACAGCCACAGAGATGATAGTGTTAGTTAACTAATAATATATGGAGTTAATGCAGCTATTAGAGTATTTGTGAACACCAAAATAACTCTGCCTATTCCATATTCAGCATTATGTCTGAAGAATATAGAAATAGTATATAAACACATACTAACACATTGAATAAGGCTGCTGACACATGCCTTCTATTATTCAAGTGCCAACATGTCTGGAGCTCTTTTTTGCAATTATTTGCCCAGTTACTTACTTCCCTGAAACCAGTTTCAATTGATCTGCAAAGCAAAGTTTCCTTTATGATCCAGGCAGTAATTATATAAAGGCCTAATGTCCTGTAGAGGAGAAAAACAAGACACTTTCTTACTGGTATTCTGACAAGGGCTTTATTTTATTGGAAAAAAAAAAGGTTGATAGAATTCTTTCCTTACTATAGTATGATTTTTTTTTAGAAAATTCTAAAACTAGTTAATATCAAGGCTTTCACTTAAAGATAATCAGAGAGGTACCTTTCAACAGACTACAAGAAAGACATTTCTCAGTCCAGTGTGATCAAAGACATGTGAAAAAGCCCAATTTAATTTGTTCTGTGCAGTTTAAATTATTATTTTCACTAGTCATCAAATTTGTTCATACTATAATAGGAGACTCCCTCACTTTTTATTGAATCAGTCATGGTAAAATTTTCTTTATAAGGCTTAAGCAATGAATTGACACATTTATTCAATGCTCTGAGGGCTAAAAAGGGAAGCCAACAAAAAGAATGGTTTCAGTGGAGAAAAACATTAGGAAATTATTTTCTGCCAAGCACTATTTCCTCTGCATTAAACCCCCGTGGGAGGATCTCGCCAGAATAAATATTTTCCCCATATGAGGAATAGATTGAGTAACTGATGCTGCTGAATCAGAGTTCCTGGGCTCAATGCTCCAAAACAAAAATCCTTCCCCTCTCCCTTGACATTTTGTGCTTATCACAGTCTCTGAATTTTATTGAATTCATGCCCTCCACGTTCAAACCCCCAGTTCATAGTTTTCACTGAATTAAAATGCTGTGAATGCCACTTACCTTTGAAGATGTTCAATTTTTCAGGTACTTGAAAAGCCTTTTTGTGATGTTCTGCATTGGCTGTTGCAAGAATCTCTCAGCACTTCAACATCTAATCAGGAAAACCCTCCTTGATGGTATTTGGCCTTCCTGCTTTTGAATATGCTTAGCTATAAAGCCTTGAAACAGCGCTCACAGTATGTCAAGAGATGTGAATTAGGTCCTTACACTTCATTCAAATATGGTCTTTCCAATTTGTGCTTATTTTTCCAAACTGTATATAGGCTGTGATCACTGAAGCCAAATTTCAGCATTCTATTGCTTCCAGTTTTGAAAGCCCAGCAGACTGAATAAATACTGACAGCAAAAGTCAAAACGGCCAAGTTTAACAATATAGAGCCATAATGATATTTTTGCAGTTATTATGAAACCGATGATCACTTTAGCATGCGATGGCTAAATTTAACTGCTTCTTTGAATAGTACTGCTTCTGTGCATTTAAACCTTACAAATCATGTGCTGTTGTAATAGGAGGGACAGCAAGAGTTAGAATTGCCCTTCATACTCCCTGTTCCTTCTCCCTGAAACATGTGGATTTGGTGCCTTATATTGCTTTGGGCTTGTTTGGGATATTTTGGAGGTCTTTTTGTGCAAAATATTAATAGTGGTTTAATGTGAAAGGGTTTTGTGGTCTTGTGGTCCTTGAAGATGAAACTTTCTATTTATGGAAATTTATTTATAGATGCTCCAATGTGTTTTTAACTCTCTTATCAGAGCATCTTGCCATACTGGTTGACCAGATTAAATGACTAATAATTGTATTGGGTAATGTAATAAGAAAAAAGATAAGCAGCTGAGAACTTGCTCGTTGTGTCAACTAACCTTTTCATAACCAAGTCAAAGTTGGTTTATTTTTTTAATTTAAAGCATCACAGAAAATGTGTTAACTGGGAGTAGCAAAGGATTCCTCTTTTGAAAAATATTCCGAAGTAGGTAGGGGTTAGTCTCCTTCCTGGTTGCATAATCATCAAGGGGATCACATCAGGGTCTCTCTCGCAAATTCATCTCTCTAAATTACCAATATTTTCAGATTACAGGATCCATGATGTCTTTTAGAAGCTAAACCTAATGAACAATTACATTGTGACTTGTCATATTCCAAATTATATTGTGATTTATATTGTGACTTGGCCTAAGATCTCTGTTCTCACAAGTTAGTCTTCACATGAAGGTCACATGGAAGGAAGTCTGACTTTTTGCTCCATTTTCTTCCGGGGAACTTGAAGTCCAAGGAGATGAGAGAGGCAGAACAGAGCAGATGGTAACTCCATGCCTGCCGCAGGACCATAACATGCAGGATAGCCTGGAGAAGGAAAGGCAATTGAAAAATCTTATGACAGGAGACCAGTAAATTACAAAATTCTTTGTGCAGGGACTGAGGGCTGTAATTCAAAAATGGTGTTTAACACACTGCCTTCAGTGTCTAATCTAAGTGCAGAGTAAGCATCACTTCTACTCAGCACTGCTCCAAAAATTGACAGGCGCTCCCAAATGTTTAATTAAAACTAATAAAATATAATGTTCTTAATTTCTTGTTATGATTTTCCTTAATTTCTTTTAATGTCCAGCATTACTGATAACAAACTGCAAGATATTCTACTCATTTCATTAAAGGAAATACTTTTTTTTTTCCTTCTAGCAATTTTTTTTTGTCTTATTACCAGTTTTATATGCAAACTGATTGAATCTGTCCCTGACATCTCAGCTTTGGAAGAATTTCAAACATGTCAGTGGAACAATTGCTGTCCATTTTAAGTACTCCAGTGGTTCATAGATTTCTATCCTTCTTGAATATTGCACAAAAGAATTTATACTAGCACTTACAGATAGGTTGCTTGGTCTGCAATTCTGTTTAAGTGGAGATCTTGGTAGCCTCTGACTACTAGTCAAGCACATTATATCGTGCATTAATATTTCTGATGTCACATTACACCTTGAGAGAATCTTTATGTGTATTTATACATGCATATACCCTTGTAAGTCCTGTTTAAATCAGTAGCAAATTGCCAAGAAGTCTCTGTTTGCTTCTACAAAGGAATTCTTTGTCAGTATTAATATTTTATTTGGTGACCTTTCTAAATTACTTTTTTATTTAGGAAAAAACAGCTACCTACAAAAAAAGTGGGATACATTATTGTTACAAAGTAGTGGAAAAGCTTGTGCAAAAGAAAGGAAAACGGTGCATATTAAGAATTGTGTAATTTTTTAGCTTTATCCTCTATGTTGTACAAAATATTGTTTGTAACAGCCATACCTGGGAAAAGATATTGTCTGTTTATGTGGATGACAAAACTACAAACTACATAGTTACAGCATGATTTTCATTTTACCTCCTTCTGTAAGCCCTTAGCTTATTGAGTGAGGTGTTTACTACCATCTTTTACTTCACAAGCAGTTCTTGGATGTGTCAAAGCCAGCTGAAACACCCTCCTTCTCTCTGATTCTTACATGACGTTAGATCACATTTCATCTCCAGTGCTCTCTTAACAAGCTTCCTCTGCAGCTTTTGCTCTCCTGAGCAATGATTACTTGCCTTTGGTAGGGAAGACCTGGGAAATCTCCTTTTAAAGTCTGTACTGAGACAAATCTTCAGCTTGCATGAGTCAGACTAAGCTCACCAAAGCAGTGAAGGAAGCTACATGGGTTTACACACATGCAAAATCATACTTTGTAAATCTGTAGGGCCAGATATTTCAAGGGCCTTTGTACTCAATCTCTAGGACTAATTTAGTGCTGGAAGTTGAGGACTTTGCTGGACCAGAGCCAGGCTGCTCTTCAGGAGCAAGAACCCACATGTATTTCTCATTAATCCATGATTTTTCTCTATATTCAGGATGTTAAAGTAAAATAAATAGTGCAGTAAAATATAAGTAACTCTTCAAAATCAATATAGTTTTTGAAAGAATACATTAGCGCTGAACTTGTTCTGTCCTAGCAACAGTATGCACATTTCATATGCGCATTGCACATATGCAACAAATGCACATTTCATATAGAGCATTATCAACTCTTAATTTAAAAAAATTATTTTAGTGGTAGTATAATTTGTAGATGGAAAGAATAGAACTAAAAGAAATAAGAAACACTGTTGCAAAATACTAATTTTTTTGCAGACACTTTTTTCTGTCAAATGTTTATGGATGTTTCCCTCCACTTAATATATCTTGCACATCAAATTTATTCTCAGCTACTACATCTCAGATACTAAGAATGACCTTTGAAAAAAACAAGGAACATTTACAGAGGACCTGAATAGGTACATTTTGATGAATTATTTTTTCCCTTAGAACTCAGACTACTTCTCCTTTGTCCACCCTGTTAGTACCCAGGGTATTTCCTTTAACTCAGCTATACCTAATAAAGTTTAAAGGGTTGTTTTCAGGGTCTTTTGGTTCATGTTGTCATTTCCAGAAAGGAAATCACACATTCTTTTCTTCTGACTCAATTGCAGCAATGTGTGGTTATGCCCTTGGCCAGTTAATAAGAAAAAAGTGTTTTTATGAAGGCCACTAACTTAACATTACTCAAGAGCTTTGGCCCATAACGATTTGGCTGAGGTCCACAAATGACATTTTTGTGTACACATCTGCACACCTGCACACACCTCATTAAAAGAGCAGGCATTGGACTATGCCAATTAATGCTTCACACTGCATATGAAAGCCAGAAGTAGGATCTAGAACTTGAGATTTCAAGACTTACCAATTCACTCCTCTGCCTTAAAAAAATCAGAAAAGCTGTACCTGGGACAAGTACTATGTTGTCACCTTTTCTGCCTCCCAGTCTGGGAGAATTGCTCCTTCCAGCTAGAAAAAATGGCAAAAGCAAAGGTAAATACTCTAATCTTTATGTTATCTGAGACACCTCATATCACTCACAGCCCTGTGCAGTGTTTTAAAATGAAGAAGCCATTTTTTAGGCTAAATCCTGCGTCTAATGGCTTCATTACATATCCATGAAAAGTACCTTTCAGTAAAAGAAAAAAAAAAAAAAAAAAAAAAAAAAAAAAAAAAAAAAAGCAA
>WBMY01007420.1:176763-192255 GCA_013397315.1 Donacobius atricapilla | reverse complement strand
AACAAAAAAAAAAAGTGAAAAAAATCTGAATTTATAACCAGGCTCCAAATGAAACCTCCAGTGAAGAGTTCTTGTAAACTTATGTGCAGAATCACTTTGGGTTTTTCATGCATCTGTAGTTTCACTGACAATAACAATTTTCATTGGTTGCTACTTTGATGACTTAAAATTTTTTAATCTATGGATCATGTGAATCATGAAGCAGGAAGTGGGTGGAGCATTACTAAACACACAGCCAATAAATTTCTTTAATCCTCACCTGAGTCCACTAAGATAAACCAAAATGATGCCTAAAGATGAATGAAAAATTACCAGACTGCATATAATACAGCTATTTTACGAGAATGATTGGACAGAGTGTTCCAAAGATGTGCGACTTTAAAATAAAAAGCAGATCAAATCAACCAAAAAACTTTCATGTTCTATTAAAAATGTCATTATAAGCTAACTTGCCCTGCAGAAATTAGCTTTTTTTGTGAAAGAGCTTGACTTAAAAGCCTCCTTTAAATGACTTTCAGTCTTTTTATTTTTTAGTCTTCTTGATTCTTGGAACTTCAACTTCTTATTAATGGCTTTCTGTTAATGTTTGCCCAAGTTTTCCATAAAATCTGCCATCTTGCTCATAGCAGGTCAGTCTTGGTAACCTAGGTTAGTCCTCTGGAATTGAGGTACCATCACAGAGGATCTGATCTAAAATTCTAACATGCTGGGAAAAAACCTGATATCCATTAAAGGCATTTCTACAAAGGGCACTTTAGCTTTACCAGCAACCGAGGATGGAAAATGAAATTGTTTTGATTTTAAACAAAGCATAATTGATTTTTACTGTTAATGTTCTGGGATGCAAGTCAATAAAATCTATATTTTTCGGCCAGAAGCTGCAGGTAGGCAGGCCCATGAAATCTAACCAGTCACATGGAAAGGGACCAAGAGTTTGGAGAATGCATCAACAATTTGAACTTAAATAGGAATAACAAGTAGTGATTAATGAACAAAAACTAAACAAATTTTTTGGTTTAATCCAACTTTTAATAGGCAGATGTCTACTCCAAACAAGCCATCTCCATACCTGGCACTGATGGACATCCCTGGTGTCACTTCCAGTAGAGAGGTCTGTGATTTCTATGTTCTAGGATTTCATGACAGTAAATGTATCTTATCATCAAAGAGTCATATTTATAACAATGTGTTCCCAGTCCTGCACACAACACAATATGAATGTTTTTTAGCTCTGTGAACCCAATGTTGCTCCACAAGATAGAGTGCAAGCATTCATGCAAGAGCAGAATAATGCCATCACTCATTCTAACAAACAGGGATGCTGTCCCACAGCAACGAGTCATAGGATCTTGCTCTGAAGACTGAATGTGGCAATATATTTTGATGGACTTGGATTTTTACACCACTGTGTTTGGAAGACAGGATAGTGTTGACACTACCACACTTTACTGTCTAACCATCTGTGGCAGTAAAATAATGATAGCATTTGATGGAGGAGTTATGAATTTCTTATTGTACATAATGAGAATAGAGCTGAAAAAATAAAATTAAAACAGAAGACAGAAGGGAAAGACCAATTAATATTTGATCCTAACATCTCTTGTGCTATTCAAAAACATGGACTTTACTGGTAAACATATCATTTGCTCATATTCTTTCAAGAGTTACATTATTGTCATGAGTTAATATATACACAGCCTTCATCACTTGAGCCCTACTTTTCTAGGTAAATTTTGCTCTGATTTACTTGATAGTACAATTTTAAGGCTTATGAGTTTTTTTAAGCTGACAGTGCTGGTTCACATGGTTATTATTATTCATGGGGATTTTATTTCATTCCTTAAAGTTTTTTCTTTCAAATAACCTTCAAATTTCAGAAAGTTATTCAACAGAACTTCATGTCTGAGATAGTGTAAAGACAGAATGATCACTTGAACATGCAGCAATGGTTCACACATGAGTCAAGAAATTGTCAGCATTCATTAATAAAAGGCAGCAGATCATTTATAATACATCAGATAGAGCCCTTCAGCAATGGAATGGGGTGGGGAAGGTTTGTTTTATTTTTTATGAAATGAGATAGTGAAAGCCAAATGTTTTTCTCTTAAATAGGATTTTATTTTGGTCAGTCTTTCTTTGCAGTCTAAAATCTATTTTGCATGGATTGTTAATGAAATTGTGAATAAATCCTACATAATACAGGTCTGTAAATTATATTCTTGAACAGAATAAGAAATACTGTAGAATAATTTTATGTTGCTGGGAATAGTGTTTCACTGTGAAGTACATATTGGAATGCACCAAAAATAACCATAAGCCTACAAAGCTTGTTTTTCAATCCTCTGATCACAAACAGCAGCTTGTAGTTGCTGTACATCAATTGCACAAAGGATTAATTTAACCTAGAATACTAACTCCATATTAGGTTGATGTTGTGCGAATGTAATAACCTATTGGGCTATAGGGAGTTGTAGACTGGAATGGCTTTGTTTTGGTGCTGCTGCTTCATCTGTTTTTAATAGCTTCAGATCTCACTAGGACATTGAGAGGAGCATTGCATCCGTCAGGTCAGGAAGGGGAGAATCTCCAAATATTATGATTGCCTCACCTCTGCATAAGAAATCACTACTGTAATTCTAGCCTTACACTCTACCAAAGAAAATTGAGACTTAAAACAACTGAAGAGATTACCAAGGCTACCATTTCTGAACATAGCATATTAATCTGAAATAATTTACTTCTTTTGGGCTGCCACTGTGAACATGCAGCACTAGAACACTGCCTTAATTAACCAGTTCCTAATTTTCAGCTAACATAGAACTGTAAGAGTTAAAATTATGACCGCTCCTATGCAGTACTCTCCAGTGCAAATGTAAGAAATACTTAAAATAAAGCCCTTTTCAAACACTTTCTTACCAGTTTGAAGATAAAAAAAAAAGTTGTTCAGCTGTTGGTACCTGGCTGAACCCATGTTTTTAGTAATTCAAACTATAATTAGAATCCAAACATTAACTTCAAACCAATATTAAATATTAACCTATCTCTAAGGTACTTCTTATTCATGCATTATGTAGCATTATGTGTCTTCCTATTTTTATACTTTAAAACCTAATTCAGCTATATAAGACTGTAGAAGTAATAATATCTGCTATCACTTTAATCTGACAACAAGGATAGGAAAGCCAAAACTAAATCTTGATGTGATTAATTTGAAAAATTAATGGAACTAAGAGCTTATGGCGTTTGTATTCAGTGAGAAAATCCTAACATGCTGACACCATGAGCATGGAAGAGCTTGATAGATAAAGTAAAATCCATTTCCTTGTCACCATTAAGACACAACCAAGTTGTTTCTGTTAGAATTTTTACAAGACACCAGTGGATATGTATTCAAAAGACACGTGCAGCTAGCAGTTAAATGCCCACTCATCTGCTCACACTGACTTCCTCTCATCAGCAGGACAGGGGGAGAAAATAGGATAGGAAAGCTTGTGGAGTGAGATAAAAACCAGAGAGGTCACTAACTAATTAATGCCTTGGACAAACCAGTCTCCACTCATGGGAAGTTAGATTGCATTTATTTACAATTAAATTACATTTAGATAACAATAAATTATTAGAAACAATAATAAATTATTATTAATAACACTTTTAATTTTCACATTTTTAAAAAGAGATCAAAAGACACCTTGTCTCCTTTCTCAGTTTCAGCTTCCCTGCTGCACTCCCAACTTCACCCACATCAAAAGGCTCACAGCGAATGAGGAATAGGGGATTATGATACATATGTGGCTGTTTCTTAGTGCTACCCTTTTGTCATCACCCTTTCTTCATGCTGCAGCCTGAGCTTTACACAGACTGTATTTTCATCAGAAAATAAACACTGGCTCCAGTGTAAGGGTTACTCACTGGCTGCAGTGTGGGTATCTGCTTCACCATGGAACATCTCAATCTACCTGTGGTACTCTCTTCTCTTTCTCATTTTGTCTCTTTCGCCTTCTTTTCCTCCTCCCCTGCACTCGTCTGGTGTGTTCTGAGAATGCGCTTTCAGAGAGGTATCTGTAGCTTGGCTGATTGGCTCAGCTATGTCCTGTGACATGTCTGTTGGAGGCAGAATGATTGTGTCTGGAACAGGGCAGCCCCTGTTCTTTTCCCGCAGGTGTCGCCTCTTCAGTCTGCCCATAAAACACAAATGTACACACACATTTGCTGCTATGTAGCATTTCAGTTTGTTCACTTTAAACCTGTTCCAAAATTTTCATGTTCAAAAGCAGGAAAAGACAGGATTTTTGCCAAATATCTACACCTTTGCTCAAATTATACAGTTAAATTGAACTGACTAGCCCCTTAAATTTTGGTATGTCTCTACCTGCATTTACTAGAGCCATGTCCACACCATATCCTATGTCCCCAGCAGAGGAATGGCTGCTTGAGTGAGGACTGCTACTGTTTCATACCCTGTGTGTTTTTTTCTGGTTTTGGAATCATTTGGTCTGGGAGTCTTCCTTCACTTGTTTGTTTCTCAGTGAGGAGTGTCACTATAGATTGCTATCAAGTTCTTTTGGGATATGGCAGCTGAAAAAGGAATATAACACACCTTCAGGAGAGAAGTTTGGACTCAGAGCTGTTGTGGGATGATTGCGAGGCCACACCTTAATCTCACTCCTGCCAGTTCCAGTTGTGCCAAGGGAGTGAGCAGGTGGTAAAATAGCAGATAAATTTGAATAAGGGATAAGGCCATAGCACTGAGGGGGATGCATGCCAAAACATTGGAAAACAGTGTCTTAACAATAATCGTTAACAATAGTCTTCAAAAATAATCAAGATATCATGCCTTCTGGGGTAGATTTCAAATCTCTCAGCTGCTGTTTGTTCAACTATCTCATGCTTGTATTGCCTTTTCCTTTAACAGATAAACTACAGCCGTTATAAACAGGCCAGACAAGGAAACAGCAATAAACATTCTTTTCTAATCCACACAAAACTTGATGTCTTTCTGTAAATGGATCAATTTGTAGGAAATACCTTTAGGTCATGTACAGTCACCTCCAACAATAGGGAAGGCAACTGCATGCCCTTTTGCATCGGAATCACTGTATTCCATCAGTATGGTTTTTCGTTAGAGAGTATGTTCTTGAGGCATCAGAGTAGAGAATATATTCGATAGCTGAAGTTCATTCTTTATCATTCTGAAAGCATGATTTTACTATAAAAGGGCTAATAGTTTCCAGGCTGCAACTTCTAAACCAAATTACTGCAGTCCTGATAGACAAAGGAGAGCTATTCCAGAGAGGCAGAGAGGGTCAATCAGCAGACAACATTCTTAAAAACATTTCTATAGAATATGAAGAATATATCAAAAATGTGAGAGGGAAGGACCATGTGATATTCAGTACCCTGTGCCAGCCTAGGGTAGTCTATATATCCCAAAACCACAGAAACAGCATTAGATTACTTATTACAATACCACATATTTTTTCCAAATCCTTTCTACCATTTTGAGCATATTCAACCATGGAGGAATTGTGTCTTTCTGTGAACTGTATGTATATGTGTTAATGTACTTAATTGTACTTAATTTATTTTCTTTAAGCTTTGGCAGAAATCAAGAAACTTATTCTCAAGGTTTATATCAATTTTCTTAACACATAATTGAAGATCAAAAAAGGATAGGAAGTATTTGGTATTTTTATCAGGTCATCTGATAGACTAATGAAAAATAAAACTATTATCAAACTGTCAAGAGGAATTATTTCTTATATTTTTAAAGTGCATTTTATACTTTTTACATTTTGATTTTAAAGTGTGCTTTTAATAAGAAGCTTTTAGATTCCTTATTGTTTTAGTAATCTGTCTGGTTTTCATTGATATGTTTTATCTCTCTGCTAATATTTAGCTAGTGGCAAGAAAAGATTATTTTTGCTAGATTCAGACACAAAATCAAATGCTAAAAACAAGCCTCTAAGCTCTTAACATTACAGTTCAAAGAGTCACTTCCCTAAATCACTAACTGCCTTATAAGTGGTTATTCTAGCTTCTTCACAGATACTCTTATTCACATATGGCATTGACTTTGCAATCCAAATCTAAATTCAAGATGATTATGTGAAGTGTGATTAATATTTAATGCAACAACGGAACTGAATATGTAGGGAAAAAATAGAGCATGCAGCTTGGCCGAACACTGAATTATCATCTTCTTTATAAGAAAGAATAATCCTGAAATGTTTTGCAGTGCTAAAGAAGCACTTGTCACCACATTTATAAAACCTTTAGTGATATAAACCTTATAAATGTGTCATCACATTTATAAAACAAAAACTTTTATAGAAAGTTTTTATTAAAAAATGGCAAATGTAATCCTAAATGTTGAGGAGTATTGATACCAAGGTATCAAGGTAGCTCTTTTAAGAGGCTTCCTAAAAGACGAAGGTACCAACTTCCTAATTAATTTTTAAATTATTCAATTAGGATTATATCTGAGGGCTGGTTTTTGGTTGGCTGGTTTGGATTTTTATCTGCTCATGTGAAGTGATGGTGGCAGCATAATTTGGGCTGATATGAGCAGGAAAGATTTACAGACAGAACTAAGCCCATCTGTTAGACATGCAGGGTAACTTTCTGAGCATTGAGACTTGTGTCGGAAATGATAGGAGAATATTCTTCCCAGCTTCTGTTTCAGACCTGAAAAAGCGCTTTTGCATCCCAAAACTTTTTCTGGTTTTCTACCCATATTCTCTGGACTAAGAAAATTAAATTACCTTCCCCTTCAAGGTATTGGTTGTGAAGAAGTCTCTTTTTCTATACCAGTTTGGATTTCATGATGTATTGTCTCCTTCTGCATAAATTAATGCAATAGGTTCTTTCTGTATTTTTAACTACAGAGTACTCATATATGCAATAGCCCATAAGATTTTGACCTCATTTACTCCAATCTGTTTCCAAAACAAAATTTAGATGAGTTTTCAAGGAGGATTTTTTTTAATTACATATACAGAAATCTGCATCAGACAGGGAAAATATATCAGCTAAACTCTACTTTCTCTGAAAAGTCAGCATACCCTTTTCCCTGTTTTGTTTTGTCTGGAATAGGTAAATATATGTGGTTTTTTTCCCGTAGGTGAAAAAATAGAAAACAAGGAAACAAAACAGAGTGAATTACAGATTCACATAGGCTGAAGTAGCTGTGGTATTGCTGATATAAGAACTACTTAGCAAGCAGTGGACCAGTGAAGATTAACCCTTATAGTAAATCTGAGTCCACATGTTTTCTGTGTGGAAAAAACAAGAGATTATTAGAACATGTTCTTCATCATGTTACAAGTAGTAGAAAAGGACAGTGGATCTCCAATTACCAACCAACCTGTTTGATATTTCTCCAGTTTTGCTTTGCCCTCCTTGGCTCTGAGCTCTTTTGGCTCTGAGACTTTCATGTAAAATTGGAAGTGGGAGCTGTGGCTGTGCTGGTGGGAGCAGCCCCCCTCCCATTTCTCCTTGCCCCGTGGGCCCCTAACAATGCAGAAAGCGTTGTTTCACTTATGTCCCTCTCCTTATGAAATCTAAGACAAATTAAAGTGCGTTCTGTGGAGAGGGCTGGGTTTAGACTGTGAGCACAAGGAGATGCAGGTACCCCACCATGGTCAGGCTCAGGCTGCACTTGCAGTGCAGCACAGCTAGACAGCACGAACTCACAGGACAGGGATCATTTAGGAAACAAGTATCACAGAAATGGTTCACTTCTTTCTTATGACATCTGCTGAGTACCTCATCAAAGCAACACTTATGGAACTGTGAGTCTTATAGCTGCCTTTACAAAGTACTGCAGTATGGGCCGCCCATCCAGCTGTGGATTCTAGCCTATATTCATTTAGGCTCTGTTACATGACAGCAAGCCAAATTTCAGACTTCCTTTAGCCAGGAATGACTGACCTCTTTGGCATATTATCCAGATAAATTTTAGAAAGACTGGTTAGTGTGTAAATAATCTCATCAGTGACTTATTTGGACAACCATGCTTCTTACGATGCCTCAGTACTAACTAGATCCTTTTTGTGGCTGGTTTGTGTACATAAACCCTTACTCATTATTATTCTTGTAGGTCTGTACAGTTTGTTAATGCTGAAACCTTTGTATTATTTGCCTTTTTTTTAACCTGTTGAAAGCCCCTACTCTTTCTTTGAATCAATACTTTTCATACAGTCATTGTATGCCTGTACAGAAAAGCATGAGAGTTATTTATAGTTGCTCAGAAACATGGACTCAGCAGGCTAGAATATAGAGAATTTTATCAATATAAAACCTGAAGAAAGTCCAGCTCTTTCTAAGATTTTTTAGTCTCATTTTATTGTGCAAAAGAGGCTACCATGGAATAAACATGTACTTCTATAATGTCAGGCAGTAAATGTTTTTAGAAATTTTGCACTATTGAAGAGATCACATCTTTACTTTAGAACATAAATTCAAAATAAATGAACATTAAATATTGAATCATTTTAACCTTCTTTTTCAGAATTTTTCAAAGAATATTTAGTGTGTATTTTCATTTTCAGATTTTGTCAGCTGAAAATGACTGCAAGAAGTCAGTATCCTCATGCACAGCGATTAATCATGGAGCCGATTAACAAGCCAAAATGAGTTTTTCTACCTGATTTTCCAAAGTGGTTTGGGGCCATTTGGGGGTAATCAAGACACTCCTAATGCCCTAGACATATATGTAAGCTTATATACTCATTTCAAGAGGTCCCATCCCTCTTTTGTCCTGATTCCTCAGTGTAAATGAGAGTGATCTTCAAATCAAAGAGGACATAAATTTCCTGGAAATAGACCAGATGAACTAAAAAGGAGAGATGGCATAGTGAAGCAAACTAAAGGAAAAATCCCAACTAATTATCTTGTAAGAGCAATTTCTATCTCTCAATGATTCCAGACTAGATTCAGCTCATTTAGCCTAATGTTCCTAGGACAGACTTAAATTCTTTGGTTCCTGCAAAAAATACATCGTATCCTTTAAGCATAAAGTCAGACGAGTCTTTTTTCTTGCACCTGACTTCTGCATTTTAAATGTCACAGGCTTTGTAACCTGTCTGTAACTTTGCTGCTTTCCAGAACAGGAGGGGATGGTGTGACTTGTGACTTTGTGTAGGTAAGGGAGAACGGTAATCATCCAGGACTCAGACCTGACCCAGCACTCTGCGCCACCGGTACAGCAAAGGTGTTGCAGTGTGTTAGCATTTGACTCTGCCTCTTTCTTAACCTGTGAGAAGTACATGTATGCCATGCTTTATGCATATCCTTTCAGTGCCATTATCTGCACTATTTCAATTGTCAATGCATAGACACTCAGAAAAAAAAATCAAGTTATGAATGAAAGGCAAAAAAAAAAGGGCAGATGGACTCCAGTCTTGAATTTTGCATATTGCTGATTAGCCTTGAAATCAGAAAGATTTAATCTATGAATGGCTTTTGATATTATTCTCTCTTCATTTTCTGAAAAAAGTTTACATTTCATATGTATCCAGAGATTGAAAAATAAGAGTTTTGAATTGAATCAGCCAATACATTTTCTTTATTTGAATTTGTTTCATTTTGACTGTTTTCTTCAGATTGTTTTTTGTACTCTTCCAGTGACTGCTGGTGCCACAGAAAATGTTCTACTGAGAGTCATTTTGCTATAGAAAACATTAAAATAGGAAAGTAATGTGAAAGGAATGTAATTAATTTTTTCCCAAAGCAGAGTACCAGAATTTGCCGATGTAAACAAACAAACAAAAATATTTTTTTTAAGAGTCTAGATTTTCTCGTCATTTATTTATCTGACTAGTCCATATTAGCCCTGTGACATTAAATTAACAATTACTAGAATTGCAGAGGAGTATCTACAGGATATCTGATAAAAAGCTGGACACTTTATTTTGAAATATTGCCTAAATCGGTAATTAAATCTGATATGCATTATTAAAGTGAATTTATACAACTAAAAGAAGTTAATGAAATATTATAGCACTACAAAGGCCTGTTTTTAAGCTGAAGGTTTTCCAGGATGTTTGCCACTGGAATATAGAAAATGTCATAAGTCTTAGAGTTCTGGACTAATGAAAACACTTTTTTTGCAGTGATGATAATTGCACACTGGATTGGGTTGCCCAGAAAGGGTGTCCAACCTCCATCCTTGAACAATTCATCTGAACAATGGGTTCTAAATTCAGTATTGGTATTACTGTGAGCAGCAGGTTAGACAAGGCTACCCCTCAAGATCCCACCTGAATTATTCTGCAATTTTAAGAGATATTAAAAATTGGTTATATTGCTATGATCTAGGTGCAATTACATCTCTACAACTACCACTGACAACTTTGTCCTATTTTGTGTAATACATGCCAAATTTTGGGCTGTTTACTTGGGAAATCAAAGAGTTAAAACACATTTTCTTTTCCAAACAGCTTCCAAGGAAGCTTAATTGGAAGAATCTGCGAGAAAGTAAATTTTCTGTTGAATGTGATGTTTTGTGTGGACCTATCCTTAGGTAATTTTTATTCCTAATCATTTTTATGACAGAGGAACAGTGTTCTCCTTCATATTTAATACTAGAACCAGATGATTCAGTAATCCTTTAGCAACCAAGGATAACTCTGTTTTCAAAATCATAACTGCTATTAGAGAAAATGCCTCATTTTTTAAAATAATTCAAAATTACTTTTAAAAAGAGAGAGAAGGAGAAAGAGGCTTTTCCAAATAACACATGTATTATAATCTTGGCTCATGCTTTGTGGCTCTCTGAGCACCATGACTCTAAAAGTGCATGTGGAAACATTCTGATGGTATCAAATACTGAGAGACCTTAAGATACAAAAGAAAACAAGGAAGAATTTTGTAATAAGGAATAAAATTACTGCCTCAAGATTACTTATTAATGGAAGTTAGTAATGCGTGGCAAAACAAATGGTATATAAGAGAGCAGTAAGAAGTGCAAGCTAGAAACACAGAACTGAGCAGTATTATATGTGCTTTGGAAACTACTTCTTAATGATTGTTCACAAAACAATCTTCCGAGGTAAGTTTTTTTGTTTAAATACATGCCTTTTCAGTCAGAAAAGAGGATCCTTCCTTTCTTGTCCTTCTTCTTTTCCAGTTGGTGAACTGGAAGATAAAAATAATGACAATAGATAAAACACTCCACAACTTAATGAAGGTCCAGTAAAAAATAGCTTTTATAAAAATAAGAAAGGAAAAGAGCAAATGTTTTTAAAAAATTAAAACTACAGTTAAAGATACCTTTCTGTCTCATTTGGTACTCAGCTAAGATCATTCCTTCAAAATAATTCCGTCTACAGTCCGGTTGTGTTATAAAACAAACAGCAGCCAATTACTTGAGGAGAAAGAGTAGGTCCACCAGGTTGCCTGGCCAAAATTCAAAAGAAAAAAGCGGAAGTAATTCCCCCTGAAAAAAATACCTCCCAACCAAAACAGAACAGAAGACCTAACCACAGCCACCCCAAAGACAGTAAAGAAGGGAGGGAAACAGAAATAAAGGCTGTTTGTCTTACTTTGCAACAGCAAAGAAACACTGGTTTATGGCTTTCACAGCCACTTGTGCTTAGGTATCCCAACAACTTCAATGGGCTATAGAAGTGCAGCAGCTGCCCCATGACAGCACAGCCCTGGGCCAGCTAACGTATTTTTTTGTTAAAAGGAAAACCACATTATTATTATTATTAGGTGTAAATGTTTTCTTATTAGAGGTCAAGACCATATGTTTCCTGCATGCATAAAACAGCAGATTTACAGCAGGAATATTAATTCTCTCAAAAGGACTATCCTGCCAACAACGAAAAGTGGAAATATACCAGCAAATTAAAGTGTCATTAAACCCACAAACTCATTGGCTTGGAAGCACTGGGTAGAGTAGACAAGAGTCCAGTGATGTTAGGAAATCCAGGAGCTATGGTAGCCTCGGTGTTGTCAAAAGCCCTCTTCTGTGGGGTGCAGGGTGCAGGGTGCAAGTCCCAGGGCTCCATGCCAGGTAAGTGGCTACCTGCACTGCCCAGCACACGGGCAAAAGTGCAGAGCCATTACTGACCAACATCTTGCTACTTCCTTTGGGGGGAGCCTGCTTCATCTTAGAGTGCTGCCATGATAAACCCCAATTAGCTTCCTTGAAATAGGTTGCATTTTGGTCTAACATATGTCAGAAAAGTCAGTTCTGCCTATCAAGTGAAAGAGAATCAGTTGCCTGAGGCATTTTCAGATAAATTTTCAGTGTTTATTTCCTGTCTCAGAATGACTTAATCTCTTAGCTGATGAAATAGCTGCCATTCACTTGTGAAACAAAATTAATTCCTTGAAAGTTTGCATTTTCACATCCAAGGTAAATCACAGTGTCAATAAACCACTCTTTTTAGCTTATTAAGGTTTTTGAGGTCATCTGCACCCTGACTTGCAAGAAAGTAGTGAGAGCACGGCTTCCAGATACAATTAATCTGATTTGTTTTTGTGTATATTTCTGTGTATATTCACATTAGATCAGCACCTACATTCCTGCAAGATATACCATACTTGATAGGTATACAATGCCTGGTATATGTACCAGAATGATAGATAGATTGCAACTAAATATACAACCAAAGACTCAGTTCCATCTGAAACTAAGATAATTGTAAAATATTTAACAGCTTAATACAATAAGACACCTTGATATTCTCAAGTAGAATCAGGCTAAAAACATGATATTTATGTGAAAATATCAGAGTAGTTAAGTATGCTGTCACTGTAAGGATGTTCTGGATGTTTCCCTGCACTGGGGTACCCAGTTGTCATTACATCCCCAAGGGATACAGGTACATATACTTGAATATTGTTATCATTGTGCTGCTACATTCACCAGGATTTTCAGTGAATGCAGACAAACCCAGCAGGCAGAGAAAACAGCTTCATGCTGATGGAGCAAACAGGAGAAAACAGCTTAATGTTGATAGTGAACTTACTTGACTTCATCTCTACTAAGTTGTCAAAACTCAGTAAGATGTCTCACAAACACCCTGTACCCTTTTCTTTACCTAAGTGACCATCTCCATATGAAATAACCTATGTGCAGCAAGCACGTTTCTTTTCTTCCCTCCATCTCCATTGTAAAAATTAAAATAGCTGTAAAGAACCTAATTATGTAATAATATTTTATTACCTTTTCAGTTATTAGAGGCTTCTGTTAGAGTACATTCAGTTGTGGATTTTTTTGACCTTTATTATACTTCAAAGCTGCATGTGGTACGTGCTAATGGTTATACCAGGCATTTTGCATTTGGCATAGAGATTTTGGGACTAATTAAAGTGACATATGCTTACAGTAAGTTGTTATGTTAACTTTCCACATCTGATTTTTTATGTGTTACTCAAGACACTCAGTGAGTAAGTTTTAGGTTCTTTGCAATGGCAGAGAAGTGCTGGACAATGATTTGGTAAACATTTCAAACATGAACAGAGACAAAGAGAGGTGTGACAGTGTGGTGGGCTTGGGTGGATAAAAACAGCAGCTGTCTGTGGAAAACCTCAGGGGGCAGGCAGCATTCAGAGGAGGTATCAGGTTTTACAAATTACCAATATCCCAATATATTCTAACCTCAGGCCTCCAAAACATACAATCAGCTATTACTTTTATTGGGAGAGTGCTACTTGTGGTAACATGAAATTTTGCAACTGCAGGCACTATTTGCACTTATCTATATAGCTTTAGGACATCCACAGCACTTTAATCTAAAAAAAACCCACCTCATTTATTTTTCTCTGCCAGAATTCATTTTTCCCTCTTTCTAAACATCAGGAATACCTGAAAATTTTTATTATTTTTACTAGAAAAATAAATTGTGATTCCAGCTGAAAAGCAAAGAAAAAAAATTTAAATCAGCATCTGTTCATTTGAGTGCTATCATTTCCTTTTCTTTATCACTTAAACCCTTTTCATTTGAGTGCTATCATTTCCTTTTCTTTATCACTTAAACTACATCTCCCGACTGTTCATACTGCTGCACCTCTAGATATCTGATGACTGGTGTAATCATTGTGCAATCAGTGGGATCTCCCGGGCCACTATCTCACCCTCTTGAGCAGTTTCTTGGATCATGTTGTGAAGTAGTTGAGCTGTTCCTCTTTACAAATGGCGTTTAAAATCCCCCACTGTACCTCTGAGAACTGAAACAGTTCCAGGCCTGGATATACCCAACCTCAGCAAAGTCTTATACTGAAAAGCAACATCTTAATCTACTTTCATTAATCTCCAGAAGCCCAAAACATTTATGATTTTTATGGGGTAAAATTTAAAGGATATTTTTTGTCACTTCTGTCTATGGGAAACTTTCTTTACATCATATGGGTCTTGCAACAAAGAAGGAGTAGTGTATGTGGGTTTTGAGTGTGTGTGTGTGTGTGTGTATATATACACAGGTATATACATATGTATGTATGTATTTCCTGGTCAAGAAAAAAAATTTGCTGCTGCTCCAAAATTCTGTTTCAAGTCTGACTAATGTGAAAATCTCCATTTTCTTTTAGACAAAATATCTGGTGGCTTTGTGGTAAACTGGCATTATAATCCAGATTTTTTTATGTCAAAGGGTTTTTTGACCATTTCTGAACCTATGTGCCCTATTGGACTGAAATTTGAAATTTTAATATATTTTTATCAGATAAAATTAACTAATTTGAAAAATTGGTCTAGTTGGAGAGATAAGGGAGAATACTATCTCTTTCGGGTATAGAGGTTCATCTGAGCTATCTCACTCTACTAACTAACTACTGACTTAGTGTGCAATACTACAAATGAAATGATGCACTGAGCTCTTCCACAGCCCTTCATGTCATGAAAAAAAAAAAAACCTGTTAGCAAAACTCAGCTGTCATCAAGTTCACTTTGTTTTGTTTAATTCCATGAGGAGGAGGAGGATGATGACGAGGAGGATGACACAAAAATGCAAGTTAGCCACTATGCATATTAATTTACTAGGGGATCTGTAAGTGAGCTCTCTATAAAGAGGACTTCTGAAAGTCTCTGGGGGATTGAACAGTCACACAATAGGAGTTTTGACCTCAATATAGACAGTATACAAACAATTAAAGGAAGCACTTCTGCAAACCTTTCTTCTAAATCAGAAATACTCTGCATTTTAGTACTTTGTATTGATTTGATGTTCGTATTAGAATTTATAAATGTCTTTTTCTGAACTTATCACTGCACTTAAACTAGCCAGTAAAATTAACTTTTTCATATCTTCGTCCATTATCTTCATTCTGTTAACTGCCATTCTATCATTCCCCATATCTATTTGGTTGAAGGCTTTAAAATTGCTGCTGTCCTAGCCTGATACAAAATTTCAAGCAATGGAAAATTCTTCAAGGTCAGATATGCAGTTTGTAATAGGAAAGCCACTTAGATGACAATTGAAACTCCTGACTCCTGTTCTCAAGCCACCTTACAACAATTTTCATTTTGCGCACACAGAATAT
>WBMY01007420.1:151589-176722 GCA_013397315.1 Donacobius atricapilla | reverse complement strand
GAAACACTTTTTTTTTTTTTTTTTTTAAGCCATATTGCTTCACTGAACTATATTTCCACTAATCAAGTGATCTGAGCTCGGTGTGAGAAAATTCTCTTGACAGAAGGCAAAAAATTATAATCAGATCAGCCATACTCAGTGAGCTATAGGGGTATCTGCCTCTTGGAGGTCAAAAATATGCACAAAACCCCCCAAATAAGGAATTGCATGTTGCATATACCTAAGACCTTCTCTGTGGCAGGACCACCAAACTTTCTTCACCACGAGGTTTCACGCTTCCATTGCTGGAATATTTCATGCCAGCTCCGAGAAGTCTCCCGATTAGCTCTTTTGGACTCCTGACTCTGAACAGACAAGTACAAAACAAACAGTATCTCCAGGAACAAGGATTTCTAAACCATTCAGGCAGTGCTCAGATTACTTTCACACTTACGATATTTTGCAACTTTTTTTTTGAACCAGCTCCCTAAAGGCTCATGAAAAATGTCTCAGAGCTTAAAACCCTTAACTTTTAAACAGATTCTTACATGTAGTGTGAACCTGCACTAGTCTGTTTTTCAACTAGCTCACAAGCCAATATATGAATTCTCTAGCAGAAAGTGTTACAGTAAGAAATTAGGCACCAAGTTTTGGGGGGGGTTTGTTTATTGGTTTGTTTGTTTTGTTGTTGGGGGGCTTTTTTGTTTGGGTTTTTTGCGGGGTTTTTTGTTCAGTTTTCTTTAATGAGCACTTAAAATTCTGATTTGCACTTTCTTTAAAAATAATTTTTAAATAGCATGCTCACAGTAAAATGTAACAGTGCATGAATTCTTCAGGTCATTTACAGTATTCTCAAGAAGAGAGAAGTTCCTTTTTTCTATTACTATGGACAGCTAAAAAGCTAATTACCTCTGATTACACGCCATGAGCAGGAGGAACATGTTTTTGTTTTTCATAAGCACTGAGTTAAGATGACTCCAGTACAGCATCAGGCAGCTTCTTCTGGCTTCTCAGTATTGCTGTTCCCAATGAAACTGCCTTTGGGATTGTCACATCTGGAAGCAAAGGTTTCTGAAGCAGCAATGAGCAGGAGTATAAAGCTGTGGTAAAGACTCAGAAGGTTTGTAAGCCTTTTATTTTACTACATGTAATGAGGACAAAGTAGTTTTACTATGCTTTGAGATTCATGTTGAATATATTGCATCAAAATTAATTACAAATTCTGGGAGAAGAACTAGGACTAGCATAAGGTATTGATATTAAATCAAATATTGTCTAATTTTTTATTTGGGGAAAAACAATCCCAGAATTTATGCACCTGATAAATACAGTGAAGTAAAGCAAGTCTGGTTAATTTGCTGTAGGTTGTTAATATCCCTGTGTCTTCATGCAAACCATTAACAGGGAGAGTTTGGGGATCAGAATAATAAAGGCAAATATATAGTTGAAGGCAAGGGCGACATTATGCCTTTATCTTACAATGATCTGTCAGACATGATGAAATACGGGGAACTCAAGTTTCTATTCTCAAGAGGAAACTTGAAAGATAATTTTCTATTTTTTCATTTTCTTCTCCTTTTAAATTGCAAAGCCATCTGAGATGCAAAAAAAAAAATGTGACAAGTAAATTCCTTATGTAGATTTCTCTTCTATAGTCATAGAATTTCTTAAGAATACCTAACAAACTTGAAAATACATCTAGGAAGAAATCAATTCTATATCACCATAAAACACTAATTTACAACAATTTGGGTTTAATTGAAGTTGAGGAGTTGAATGGGTTGACTATATTTCTAAATGCAACACATATGTGCCCCCCAGCATTTCACTTGCAGTTAGCTTTGAAAACTTTCAATCCTCATTTAGGCCTCAAAGAAAGTACTGTGGAGGTATGCAGTCTTTTTGAGCTTCCCTCCATTTAATGAGCCAGAAAATCGTAGTTCACCTGTGCCCTAAACATCACTGTAAATTAGCCTCCCTGCTGGAATTAAAACAAAACCAGTATTTAGGGTCACATCTGTGGGAGTTTTCTAGGGCCGTTTTTTCCCCACTAGATGAATACAGTGATTTTAGCAGAAAACTTTGTGTTTGGAAACCTCAGCAGGAGATTTTTTCTCCTTGTGCATTCCCCCTGAACTCCTGCACTCCTACTGCTCTCTCCTCTACTGTTTCTTATAGGACTCTCTTGCATATTCCTATATTCAAAGGGTGGTGCCAGCTGTTAATTTGCTGGACTCAGACATCTTAAGAGACTTGCTGTTTTACAATGGCATATGTTTCAGAATAAGCCTTGAAGGACTGTGTGCAAGGGAGAGGGATTGGCAGGTTTTGCACATTTTTGTTCATCACTTCTATTTCAGCCTTTGCAGCACTTAAAATGAAAAAAAAATTATGGGGCCTGGAAGTAAATACAATGGGAACTGTTCAACTTTCAGCCTCACATCACTGCAAGCATTTGAACTAAATTGTGGGGCCTTTAAAGCAATAGGTAACAACAATAATTTCACCCCTTTTTGAATAGCCATCACTTTTAGACATTTCCGAGTTGCTTGTTTCACTAAAATGGCCTTGTCTATATTCTGTAGGGCATACTGGATGATGAACATCTTCAAATTACATGGTTTGCAGTTCCTAGTACCAGAGAATTTACAGCTGCTTTCAGACTCAGTGAACTGCAATTGATAAGGCTGTATTCAGTCCAGAACCTTTCTTTAGGTACATAACTGAAACTATTCTACCAAATCTGTTTCACTTAGACTACAATCATGTTCTGCCAGCCACTCAAAAATCCCCATTCTGCCACGAGCAGTTAGTTAGTGGTGGGTGTATAATATCATTTATTCATTTCCCTCTAAAGCTCTGGCATGCGACAACAATACTGCAATGATGATCAGGTATGTGTCCAAGCAGTGTCTCAGGCTATTCCAGTGTGTGATCTTGCGGTGTGGCAGCTATAAATTCAGAGACACAGATGTCCCATTAAGGGACAGTACAGACTTTGTGCTGTCATTTAGAGGCTGGCATGTGGCTGGTAAAGGACTCAGTGGAGTCTTCCATCTGTTTGACCAGCTAGAGCCTGCTAGCAAACACTTCCCCCCTCCTCGTTGTCATAATGCAGCTTGGGGGCTATCATTTTTTCAGTCTGTGTTGTAATAAAGGGGCTCTGAGAACACATTTTTCTTATACATTCTCAAATGTATGATTTGTTTACTAATTTCTTCCCTCTGTCACTGCAGAATTAATCTAGCTTTACAGATTTCTGCATCACTGTGTCCAGACATTTCTATGATAAGAGATTTCCAGTTCTTTCGGCAATCTCTGGGAACAAAAAGAAAAAATAATTACAGTGCTATTCATTGTATTGCAGAAAGCTCCCAAAGCAAAAGAAAAAAATAAATTTGGGGATTCTTTTTGTTTGTTTGTGTGACCTGATAATTACAATACTTAAAGAAATGGGATTATGACTTTATAGAAAGAGGATTATGATTTTATAGAAGGGGGTTTATGACTTTATAGGCAGGGAAGGAAAAGAATGAAGAAGCTATAAAACACTTTCTTTAGATAAGGATTTTCAGAGAAATAGAAAAAACAGGGCAATCTTCTGAGTTGTAAATGTGAAACCTAGATATCTAAATCTGCTTTCTATTTTAAGAGTATTGATACTTCTTTCCTTCAATTTTAAAATTATATTTTTATTAATGTGTGTTAAAGAAGCTCAGTTTATGTTTTACTTGAAAGTCAAGTATGAGAAGTTCTTGCAACATCACTAATTTTATATTTTTTCAAGCTGTCATAATCATACTTTTATTATTTAATCCAAAGTCTGTTCAGTTTATTGCTTTGTGTGGAGCAGAGGGATTTGTAAGTATTTCTAACTCACTTTAAACCCAGCTGTTAAGTGACAGAGAGACTTATTACCATCAGCAGCCATACTGACAGTGACTTTCTTCTGGGGAAATATTGTGCAGTGCCAGGCTCCCCTAGGGGAAGGTTTGCCTCTTTCCTCAAAAAGGGATAGATGAAGGTGTCCTGCTTCCACAGCAGGAATTGCACTTCTCCTAAGGAAGAAGGACAAGGAATCATCATCTACATGGTGGGGCCCACAGCATGAACTCTGCGGAAGTCTGGACCCTTCATCTTGGTTAACAATAACATTTCTGGAAATCAGGCACTCAAAAGTTGGACTTTATGGGAAAATATCCTTTTCTGGAGGTATCATTTTCATTAGTGAATTTCTTTAGTAACATTCCATGAGGATTTCATATGTGTATTCCTTATTGTTCATCACTCTTTCTGCTCCTTGGCTGTCATAAGTAAATGGAGTAAGGAGAACAGGAAGTGGTCTAACTAAAGAGATAACTCTCATTTTCCTTTCAGAAAATACTGAAATATTTTATCTTAAAATATGCCATTGGAGTAATAAATAAATAATATTAAATTTTCATATTTTTTTACAACAGAAGACATATGAAAATTAATTATAATGGAAATAAAAATATATGTGTATAGATGTCTGATAGAGCCACCCAACTGGTGGCTCTCACTTTATGGTCTACAAACAATTGTCTGCAAAACTTTTCATTTGCTTGGAAACAAAGTGTTTTGAGAGAAATATACCTGGAAAGTTAGAAAATGAAATTAATTTTATCAAAATTCTCACAAAATTAAAAGTTTGAAGTGCCTCAGATATGTAGCATATTGGTTTTTTTCATGAGTTGTACACAGTGGGTAAAGCCCCATCAAACCCCTTACCAAGCCTGTAGATCCTATTTGAAACAAAGGTATGGCTCAACATAATTCCTGTCTAAAGAGTATGTGGTTCAGGGCAAAATAAAATGCTTCTGGCCTTGTAAAGGCAGAAATAAGGTGCACCAAACAAAACAAAAGTGTTTCTGCATTGCCATTGCACTGTAGAAGAGCAAAGACAGGATGAACACTTTCAGAAACATCAGTATTTCCTGTGGCTATTCTGAGCCTGGATCATCTCTCTTCCCATCAATTAATGGATTAGACAGAAAAAGTAGATACAGGTGAAAGATATATTCATCTGCAAACTTAATAATATATCTACAATACTAAGGCCAGTTTTACCAAATATTTTTTTACAGCCTTTTATTCTGAAAATAGACAAAGCAGATTGGTCAGTTTCCTCTTTTACAGCAGGCAGAAAATCAGGCCTTAGCTAGTACCTTTCATATAAATTTTACAAACTCTAGACATTCATTAGATATATAAAAAGAATGGCCTCTACAGGCTACAGAGCAGGCTGAAGAGGGTAGCAAAAGGCAAGGGAGACTGATTGAGGTCTTGGAAAGTTGAAAGTAGGATTTGATTCTTTTATTAGAGAGAAGGTTGGGGGTGATAAGACAAGGAGAAAAGATAGCTCCTCTGAGGTGAAATTTAGAGACCCGCAGAGCCAATTAAGTGTGTGGAGGACTTTCCAGGTGGAGGAAAAGCTGAGTGGTGCTTGGGGCTGGCACTGGGATGGCGAATACAGCAGGAGGAGGGAAAGGATGTGGGGTAGCTCAGAAGCCAGAGCAGGGAAGGCAGTGCTGTAAATCTGAAACTTCGCGACCTGCCTTGCTCCCACATGGAAAGAAAAGAAGAGGTCAGTTGGATCTGCTTTGGGTTTCACATGGTGTATTATCTTGGGTTATGGAATGGATCTAGAAACAAAGTGTCTATTAGAGAGAGAGCAGTTAGGGACAGGACTGTAAAGTCAGCTTGTTACCCTGATGTTTACAGCAAGTAGGCTGAGACTGAAAGGGAGATGATGAAAGTCAAGCAAATGTACCTGGAGGTACTCTGAAGGTAGACGTGCCTGTTTGGATTTTTTTTTTAAGTAATCAGAAAATACTCCAAACCCCCTTTCTACTCAGATTCTTTTCTAATCAGGTATATCTCTTGACTCACCAGCTTTGAGGGATTCAGCCTTAGTGTTTATAGTCTTCCTTTTATCTTTCAAAAATGGATCTATAGGATACAGTGGGGACCTGAAACAGTTCTAAATAACTAAATAAATACAACTGTGCAGCCATGATCATCTGTGTGTGTAACTGCCCATAGGGACAATGTGTATTTCTGGGAGAGTGCCTTGTATCTGACCGTTCCCCTTGTGTTCAGGTAGTCTTGCCTATATCTAATAAAAACTGCAAACTTATTTAACAACTTAAAATTAACAACTGTATTCCTGAAAAGTTAATCCTGGGTCCAAAACCACATCAGAAAAAGCCTTCCTAACATACACACACACAAAGGCACCCCACTAATAAGTGCCCATTGCATTTTACATGAATACAAATTACTTTGGAGAGGAAACTGCAAGATTAGATATGCTTAAGATATTAGTGTTATTTTGCAAAGATCATATCCTGTGAAAGACTGGAAATGCCATAGCCAGTCCTCATAACCTGAAAGTGCTAAAACCCAAGCCTTTGTGCACCTCAGCTCTGACCATAATCTTCTCAATATGAATAAACTAGCAACAAGGTCCCACCTTCAGGTAATGTCAATTAAAAAGATATTGGCAGGCACTTTATGACAACCTTGATAAGAAAATACTTATAAATCAAAGAATACATCATTATTTATGTTAAAAGATAAAACTTTAAGCTAAAATTGATGAATCACAGAATGATTTATAATCAAAGTGCTTCTTGAATTCTTCCAGTCCAATCTCTCTGCTCAAGCAGAATCAACCAGAGTAGGTGGTACATGACCATGCCCAGTTGGGGTTTGAGTATCTTCAAGAAAAACACTCTGCAACCTCTCTAAATCTGTGTCAGTGTTTGACTGCCTTCAAAGTGAAAAAGGTATCCTCTCATGTTCACACAGAGTTTAATGTGTTTTAACTTTCCCTTTAAGTGGGTTCTTCCAGGAAGAGTTTGGCTCCCTCTTCTCTTTTCCTTCCTCTCCAATATTTGTACATGTGGACAAGATTCCCTTGAGCCTTCTCTTCTGCAGGGTAAAGAGTAAGGGTCCTCTTTGCTTATGGTAAAGATGCTGCAGTTTCTTAAACTTCTTTGTGACCCTGTGTGTGGCTTGTTCCAGCAAGTTCATGTCTTTCTTACACTGTGCATCCCAGAGCTGCAGTCAGCATGTCAGGTGCTGGATAGGGAAAAGATGGATATCCCTGGCCCAGGAAGGTGCTGGCTTTCTTTACAGAGAGGGAGCATTTCTTTCTCATGGTCAGGTCATTTTCCACCAGCACCCAGGTCCTTCCCTGCTGAGTTGTCTCCTGGGTGATCAGTTCCATCAGTTCTATCTGAATGACAACAAAAGCCACTCATGTTTCAGCCACTCTTTCCAAGTCTTTTGTCTCAAAATATGTTGAGGATGTAGTTGGCTCCATTTTTCCTCAATGTAGATATTTAAATTAGATAGTCATTTAGGAAGATGTTATGATTAGCTTAATTTTATTTCAAAGAGAAATTTAGTCACACAGATAAGGAGAACTGTTGGGGAATCCCTGGCATAAATCTGCTGAGGGTCAACCGTGCCTCACCAATATAATTACTTATGTGAGAATATGACAGGAAGATTGTGGATGAGGGGAGGGCAGTCAGTACCATTTTCCTCAGTTTTTGCGAAGTTTTTGACTACCTTTTATACAGTACTCTCAAATCCAAGGAAGAATTTCATTGTCTGCATGCGTGCCGTACCAGATGGAGGAAACCCTGGCTGCATGTTGGACTCAGGGCATTTTGGTTAATGGCAGTGTCAAGGGGACAACTGCAGAGATGTGTGCTGTGATATGTCCTGATTATGATCATGTAACCTGGAGGAGGAGCAGAGGATGTACTCATGTCCAGCTTGAAGCTGATGCCAAATTAGGGGAAGTTTAAAACAAGGAATTCAACAAGGAAAAATGGACATTTTGCCCCTGAGAGGGATAACCCCTCCAGCAGACTGCTTGCTTGGAAGGAGAGCTGGCAGAAGAACTTGTGATCTGAGTGGGCAGAAAGCTGAGCAGAAACCAGCAGTGTGTTCTGGCAGCGCTGAAGACCAACTGAACTATGTGAACTAGCCAGTCAATTAAGGGACAGGATTTTGTCCACTGATGTGGCACTCACTGATCTACACCAAGGTACTGCATACAGTTTATGACTCCCAACATCAAAAAGAGATAATAAAATCTAGCCAAAATCAGCAAAGGGACACTTAGGTTATTAGAACAAAACAATTTTGGCAAACTCCTAGAAGAGACAATATCTAGGGGGAAAAAACCTCATACCACTATGTTATATAGAATGGTCATGTATATTCTTGAAAGCAGTGATCTGGAAGGATTAAAGGTCATAGGACACATATAACTACTTGTGAACTTCTATGCCTTAATTTTTGAGGTGCTATTTATGTGTATAAGCAGAGAAATAAAGAGTCAGGAGAAAAAAAAGAAGGCACATAAACCTCTAGGTGTGAAATATGACATCACTGTCCATAAATATTATGCAGAGCATTTTTTCCCCATAGCTTTAAAAATAGGTGGAAAATCAAAGAAAGCAAATAGTCATACTTTAGATCAAGTTAAACTGTTTTTTTTTTGATGAGAAAAATGCAGAGCTTTATCAATTTTATTTGTATCAGTGAAGAGACAGCTTTAATATGGTGTGCTTTAGGGGGACAAACTACCTGAAACTAAACAGCCTTTTAAACTATCTGTGAAGTGCATAACAAGAGTGAATTGCTGCAAGTTAGACCCAGCCACATTCAATTGACTTAATACACTACATTTTTAAATAAAGCTGATTATCTGGTAAATAATCTACCAATAAAAGTGAGTGATTCTCTATATTTGAGTGAGGAGTTATTCCTTTCTGGAAAATATTTTTTGGGCTTCTGCCTATGATCTGCAGGTGTGAGACATAGGACATTTAGAGAAATTATGAGCTTTTGGCTGGAAGGTTTAATGACATAGAAACCAATCCTGAATTCATTTTGTTGCAAATGTGGTACAAAGCGGCAAACCCAAGGTACCACAACTGACGAGGATCAGAATGTGGACTGGGGTGTGATGGCTTTTTCAAGCGTGGTAACTCAAATAGTTGTAACTACGTGAGCACTCTCTTAATTGCAAAAAAAAAAAAAAAGCAAGCTGCAATGGATTCCGTTGAGTTGGAAACAGGTGAAATATGATGCATAAACAGACGATATAATGATCCTTTCTGATCTTAAAAATTCAGAATTTGAAAAAAGCAAAAATTTTATTGTACCTGTGCTTCAGGCTAGCCAGCTGTATGTATGCCTAATAACAGCAATATGATTTATTTGATGATTTTTAAGCCATCTCAGAAATAGATAAAGTCTGAGCCATAATTGTCTTATTTATTACAAGTGATCAGTCTGTCAAACAAATCTTGGATGCTAACGTGGAGTCACAGTGGGAGTTGGGTTTTTGAGGCCGATGTTTTTGTCTGTGCATCCTAAAAATCACCTCTGCTGCGGCAGCATTTTCAAGGCAGGCTCACGTGAAATCTCTGCAAGGAGGAGACACAGCAGCCACAGGGGCCAGGGCGACTGTCTGCCTGCAGCCATCCCTGACAGCCTCGGATGCACATCGTGTCAGCGCTGGTACTGGGGGCTCCGGTGGGAGCACTGCCACCTCCCCCGGGCTGCAGGGTCGGCAGCCAAAACTTGCCCTGAGAAGGTCATGATGGAAAACTTGTTGAGAGAGAGTCTTCGCAGAATATGCATATTAATCTAAGAACTCTAAGACAATTTGTCAACATTGAACATTATGTGCACTAGTTGAACAATCTGGGGCCACTACCAATTCACACGAACTTCCTTGTAATTTAACAAATAAAAAGGGCTGTGATAGAAGAGGTAAGGAGTGGAGGGAAAAAGCAACAATTACAGGGATAAAAAATCATGTTCAGCCCTCACTAAATCAGAGTCTAACATGCAAGAGTAACCCTCAGGTGCCCTCCCAGAAGCTAATATATTGATGGCTCTGCCTTCTCTTAAATACATTAATTTCCTTTCTACCGTGACTGTTTTGAGCAGAGGTAATTTTTGTTCCTTGGAGGGCTGATACTTTCCTGTTACCACCCCCACACGAGTGTTTCACACAGTCCAACATCATTTGCTGCAAATAGTTCTCACACCAGCACTGAACAGGCAGGATGGTACCTGCTGCTCTCAACTTTGGAGAGAGCTGGACATGGTCACATTGAAGACCACTGCTTGATTTTCATCTTGTGCACAAAATTCATTCTGGCTGAGAGAGACAGCCCCTCCCCACTTATAGTGCCTGAGAGGCTTGAAACTAATATCTTTTCTAACCTTTGATTTTTCACTTTACACGCTTGGTGGGTGGTTACTTTCATATTTTATGAGGCATTTTGTTTCTGTGGCATTTAAATTTCTTTTTATGTGCTGAAATATGCCCATAAAAATATGTTTAATATGAACACATGAACAGGTATATGGGTCTTCATTATACATAGAACCAGATATATATTCCCTTGTGCCAGCAAAATTTGACTTAACTATTACCTAAGAGATGACCTTAGTCAGAATTGTATTTACAGTTACTCTTTATACTCCTATACTAAAAAGATATTTCAGAAATACTGGGAATCAGACATGTAATTTAAAAAAATGAATTATAAACACTACATTTCAAACAGCAGGGAACATCATTATCCCCTTTGATTTCTGTTTTCCAGACCATTATTACTAGTGCAAACTTACAAAATTTGGAGTTGCATCTTTTACTATCAATAGAGTGACTTTATCATTTCAGCTAAATAAAAAGAACCTGGGAAGGAAGCCATCCTTGCAATTTTGAGAAATCTGGACATTTTTGGGTATTTTAATGACTGCTTATTGCTTGATAGTGATTATTCAAAAAGGTTATGTAAATAGCACTTTTTAAAGCAATCCTGTGTACAATAACCAGAATATGCAACATTTTAATCAACTTCAGGTTGTCTAATGGAGGTGTAACAGTGTCTGTCCCTTCAGCTCTCTGAATTAGCAGGAAAAAGGATGAAAAGTGCTAGAAGAATTTTACGGTTCATCTGTTAGCTTCCTTTTAACCCTTGAACATTTTGAACCCTTGCCTACATTAAATTCAGGAAGACCACTGAGAAGGTAATGGAGTTTATCTCTGCGCAAGGCGACTGCTCAGCGCTTGTGCTACCTAACACAACCTGCTCTTTCAAAGGTGCAGACACACAGCTGTAGAAGACAAGATGACAATGAGATGGATTTATTCACTGGGGGAGTAATTCTTGCTGAAAAACTAAATTGTGAATACAATAGCATATATTTTTAATTTAACCACAAAACGATTTAAAAAAATTTGGGGATACAGGGAGTGTAAACCCTCTGATCCTTAGAGGTAGCTAGAAGGGTTTAGAGGAAAAGAGTAAGTCAGAGTCCTGCACCTGCAAAGAATGCGTTGTGTATCTCATATGTATGCAACCATGTCCCTTGGCAGCTACTCAGAGCTGAAGCTCTCTCAGCAGGACCACAACAGAAGGAAGAAACGATCAGTCAATCAAACAAACAAACAAACAAACAAAAGCCAAACAAAAAGACCCCCAAAACCGCAAACCCCCAAAACAAAACACCACTCGCCCTAAAACAAACCAAAAAATAAAGAAGAAAACCAAACAAACAAACAAAAAAGCCCCTTGACCAGCACCATTCACTTTACAAAAAAGACATATGATACAGACATAACAACTGCTAAGAAAACAGATTATATTTATTTGCAAACATACAAAGGAGATTTTATATTTATCCTTCTTCTTCTTGTTTTATTTCTAGAGCATATCACAGCATGAAGCAGCTCCACCCTGAAAATGGCACAAAGAGCCTTAGCAGTGGCATTTTAACAAGTCTAAATGATTTAGAGTCTGTAGTGATCTTGTTATTTGATTGGATGCAATTAGTATGAGAGATACATGCCTGAATGCACTGAGTTGTGCACTCTAATGGTCTGACCCATTAAGGGACTTCACTGTGTAGTGTATCTTGTTATACTGAAGGCAAGTAGGGCAGTCGATGACTTCAGTTTTATCACTGAAAAAGGCAAGAGGTGAGACGTCCTCAGGTGATGCTGGCTTTTCCTTTCCCCACTGTGACTTGATCTTTTTTGATTGTTCATGTAAAATTTGTGAACGGGGAGCTGGCAAATAATATGACTGCAGTCAGAATCAGAAGTGGGGAAAAAGATCAATAGAAAGAGTTTATAGAAAACTGTAAAATATTGCACCAGATGATAAGAATAGGAAACCAGCTTGCTCCTACTAGTAGGAATTTTGGCCCTAGATATCATCCTAGCCAGTGGCATTCAATATTTGTCTTTTTAGTTTTTTTTTTTAATTTTGAAAGCACAAAACTGAAAATGTTAAAGCATATTAGGAGAGTATAAGTTCTTTACATTCCACTTCAAGTTCCAGAAAACCGGAGCTATTGAAAAAAGTTAATCCTAAGAAATTTCCCAGCCCATTTTGCTTGGTTTCAATGTTTGCTTCAATAGATGTTTGCTCTTAGCACTGAAATATAAGTTTTCTGCTCACTGAGAACTGTGCTTCTCATTGTCTATATCAAGTTATTGCCTCATATGATGATGATTTGCATAACAGTATGTTTTCATTATTCACAGTGTCTAGGCAAGGCAGGATTCTGTCCCATTAATATAATTTCTATTCTCTGTCTTAAAACATAATATAAACAATGAATAAACTTTATGCCAAACAAATGAATCCACTGAAATTGCATTGATATACCCCAAGACAAAAAGTAGCATTTGCTAGTATAGGTATTGATCTTCTGTGGTCTCAGAATAAAAACACAGAAAAAGGATGCTCATCACTCAATTGTTTATAAGCAAATTGCAAGTAGTTACAGGTTGAATTATAAAGATTGTTCTCCAGTTTGCACCATGGAGACTCTGGTGAACAGTGGAAATTACATGTAGCTCATATTGTTTTGAGTATGAATGGAATTTACTGCCTCAGTTATCTTTGGAGCTGGCATACATGCTCTGTGTGTGCATGAAGAGCATTGGCTACATCTTCCCTGGAATATCTGACTGAAACACTCACAATGCCTCCATGGGCATGTAGAATTATTCAACACCATGATTGTGTTCAGTCAGTAGCTCAAGTACAAAGCTCGAGGCTGGTTCCTTAAAGAAAAGGAGGAATGGGCAAGCTGGAGAGTACAGAGAGGGTGGGGAAAGGCAGGAGGGAGACAGCTCCTTGTACCTGACCTGATTTCAGGATAATCTTAATAATGAAATGACACAGTTTGAAAGATTTAGTTCTGCAAGATTCAAAATCAAATGTCAACAAAGAAATTAATCTCCCAGTGGAAAGTCACTCAGCACAAACAGAAGTTTCTGGAAGAATGCATTGATGAAGGTGACATACCAAAATGATGCAAGAAGACAACTCACAATAGAAAGCAGACAGATTGAGTTTGAGGTTGAATTTTACACAGGAGAAAAAGATATTGAGCAGAGCAATCTAAAATATTTTTCACCTTCCTAGGAAAAAAAAATTTTCTAAAGGATTAGGGCAATTTGCAAGAATTTGCTGAAGCTAATGCAGCACAGACAAGGAGGGCATGGGCAGTAGCAAGGTGAGGTGAGTTCTCTGTGGACCGCTGGACAAGATTACAAGCAAAGGAAATCAGACTGACAGTCTGAAAAGCAATAGGGCATGTATTGATTTTTAGCTTGAAACAAATCAGTGTGTTGCTGCTGACAGTTATTAGTACTAGAATGAAAGACACTATGGTGTGAGAAAACCGTGAAACAAAGTAGAAGACAATTAAAGGTACTTTAAAAAGTCTGTTAGAGAACAAGACAGAAGGGCGGAATGGATGTAAAATATTCATTTGGAGTTTAAAAACTCTATTGTCTCCTTCCTCTTTTAAGACTGCACTTCTAGGAAGAATAGGGGAAGAAGGTTACTCAGCAAAGAATACTCAGCGAAGGTTGGGAAGTACACTCTGGCCATGGAATGGTCCTCAGGTTCATTCTGTTTTCCAGGTAGTATAGGATACTTGTGAATGTGGATTGTATTTATACTGTTCATTTACATTGTGCTAATAGATTTTGGCTTGGAAAGTATGATAACAGGGACTGTTCCATTAATGACCTCTGGAGATGACAGATGGAGCAGCAGGAAAATATCTATTACAGACTAGTGAAATGAGCCAAAATGAAAGGTCTAGATATAAGAAAGAATAATAAAATAAATACTGAAAAGCTAGCAATTAAAAAAAAGGATATCTGCAAAACTCAATATACCATGGGAGATAAGTAACATTGGGAAAACATGCCAAAATCTGAAGGGGGTATTTGAGAAAAAATTGAGAAACTAATCTGACTGATTTCTGAACCTGATGAGCTTTAAAATATCAACACATTTCCCTTTCATTTGTGGGCTCTTCGGTACTGATCAAATAATATCTGTAGGGAATTGACCAAAGGAGAGTGATATAGTTTAGGATTTTGCTTTGGTAAGACTATAGTTATTGCTTGGAGAATTTCTGTGTAAGAACTGGAGGGAAATTAACTTTAATAAGATATTCTAATTACCACAAACATATTGTGAGAATCTGGTCTGAGGGTAAGCAGATCTGTACACATTGCAGATCTTAGTGTTTTCCATTATTTGTGAAAAAAGTTTGCTTTGCTTTTGTTAAATTATGTAATTACTTAAATAGCTTCTCAATAGGCAACCTTTATGTTTGATAACTTCTTTGGATCCTGAAAGTCTTCCTAGGATACTGTGAGACTCCTAAGGGAGCATCAGGTTTTCATCAACTCTGTATTATTTGACTTTTCCCTATAAAATTGGTAATGCTGCCTTGGGTGATTTTTACAAATATACGAGTCCTCAAAAGAGCACATATAAAGTGATAAACCTTAGTAAGTGGCTCTATTTGAATTAGAAGATATTTTCTCATTTAAAACCAGGAGTACATAAAAAAATTTACTGCAAAAGCAATCTACTAGCCTGCCTGTACTTTTCTTGTCTCCATATTGCCCCTAAAAGAACTCTTTTTATAGCCTGTAGCAAACAGTAAAAAGTAAATGCATTTCAGTGGAGTTCCCATCAAAACCAAAGGAATCACCTTGTTTTTGACTCTAGTTCTTGACATTTATTCCTAATTTAAAAAAACAAAAACAAAAACAGCCCAACCAAAACCAAAAAACAAAAACACAAACAAACCTAGATGAAGAAATTGGCATATTTTGATGTAACTTTGTGATGAAATTTTGGTCCATTTCTGCTGATGTAGGAACCAGTTATTCGTTACCTTTTAACATATTGCCTGTAAGTTCTTTCAGTTACTTTTTATCTCTATTGTACAGCTTACATGTTTTCAAGGAAAAATGATAGTGTATAATTTTATGAGTTGGAAATGGAATGGAGATCACCATGAAGCAGCGTGTCTTGCTGTTCCAAGATCTTGACAAGACCCTGATAACAAGTGAAAGTTCCCCTCTGCTTCTGTTCCTGCGTACCTCATGCCTACTTTTGTAGAATGTCTGTATTTGTGTTGTGCCAGTGGAGCTACCTTACTGGAAGGGATATTTTCACCAAAATAATCATTCAGTGAAGTATTATTTTCTGCAACAGTTTTGAAAAGTCCTGGAACAATTACAATGCTAGTGGGCGCTGTCACCATAGGCTAAATAATAACACTTTTAAACTTGATAAAATATATCCTAGACATCCTTTCTAGGGCAAAACAGTGTTGTTATGACAAGAAGAGTTACGTAAGAGATTACCTTCTAAACAGCCACTATGTTGACCTATTCATTTGCCCTTTGAAAAGGAAATGAAGTTTTATATGGTCACAGCTTGAGTTTCCTTCTCTAAAAAGAACCTCTTTATGTGGGATAAGGTTTGATAGATAACATCAGTAGATACTATCTAGTACCATCCAATTTGAAGTAAAAGGTATCAAAATCACACAATATGAGAGATAATGGTTGCCTTCTGTCATGTACATCTATCTCATGCATATTTTGACTGCTTGTAGAGTCTATTGCCAACTATTTTGTTAATATATTTAGATTGTGAATACAAGCTGCTGTGTCCAACACAACTTTCTTCTGTTTGGCACTACTTTGATAAACATAAGAGAGAAAGTAATAGCTGTTAATTTTTTAGAGATGTCTTAACACCCCTTTTAAGAAAGGAAAATCACAATGATGCCAAACTCTCTAAAATTTCCTGTGGAAGGAGTTTATTCTGTGTGTGCTAAAGCAAGGTATGGTTGCTTGAAATCTTGGGAACTCTGTTTCAAAACCACATTGCTACTTTTAAATGATATCCAATGAGGACACAGTCCAGAAGCACTCATGACACTTACCCAAGACCAAAGGCAGCCAAAGGATGAAAAATGAAGGCCCCTCTGAAAGTTTTTTTATCTGCATCTCAACTTTTGCAGTCAACACAGTAGCATTCAACTGCTATTTTTACTCATTTGGCCAAGACAGAATGTTATGAGGGAGCAATAGACGATGAGGAAATAGTAATATGAGTGTCCAGGAAGCAAAGACAGAAAAAAAATTAATAAATGGTGTGAAAAATAAGTGTTATTTCACAGTGTATGCTGCAGATGTATTGCAGCTATGAATTAGCTACATGCCTTTTGAACTCTTCCAGGGATGGTGATTCAACTACTTGCCAAGCAACCTATTTCAATGCTTTGCAATTCTTTCAGTGAATAATTTTTTTTACTAATATCTAACCTAAAACGACCCTGGCACAAATTTGGGCTATTTCTTCTTCTCATATAAATTTTTACTTGGGAGAAGATGCTGACCCTCACCTGGCTACACCCTCCTTTTAGGTAGTTTGATGAGAGTGATAAGGTCCCCCTGGGCCTCCTTTTCTCCAGGCTAAAAACCGCCAACTTCTTGAGCCTCTTCGCAGGACTTGTGTTCCAGACCCTTCACCAGCCCCATTGCCCTTCTCTGATCATTCTCCAGCACCTCTTGCCATGAGGGAGCAAGAACTGGACACAGAACCCAAGGTATGGCCTCACCAATGCCCAGTACAGGTCACTACCCTGGTCTTCCTGGCCACACTGTTGCTGACACAGGGTAAGATGCCATTGGCCTTCCTGGCCACCTGGGTATGTGCTGGCTCATGTTCAGCTGCTGTTGACCAGCATATCCAGGTTCTCTTCCATCAATGTCCTTACAGTCTCTTTTTCCCAAGCCTTTAGCACTGTCTGGGGTTGTTACAACATGAACTATTGACCCAGCATTTCACCCTGTTGAACCTCATCCAACTGGCTTTGGTCCACAAATCCAGCCTGTCCAGATTCCTTTGCAGAGCCTTCCGGCCCTCCAACAGATCAACACTCTGGCCCAGCTCTGCAAATAAGAGGACACTCAATCCTCTCATCCAAATCATTGATAAAGATAGTGAACACTTGACACTCAGGGCTGTCCTCAACCCTGAACCCTGGGGAACACCACTTGTGACTGGCAACAAGTTAGATTTAACTCCATTCATCACACACTCTGAGCCCAGCTATCCAGCCAGGTCTTAACTCAGCCAGCAATGCACCCATCTAAACCATGAGCAGTAAAGTCCTGAGAGAAAATGAGAGTAAGAGTGTCAAAAGCTTTGATGAAGGTAGGTAGACACATCTACAGCCTTTCTTTCCCCCACCAACAGGCAGGTTAACTTGTCACAGAAGGAGGCCAGGTTGGTCAAGCAGGACCTGCCTTTCATAAAACCGTGTTGTCTGAGCCCGGTCCCATGGTCATGCTGTACGTGCTACATGATGACAATAAAGATGATCTGCTCCATTGCCCTCCCTGGCACCGAGGTGAGAGTGGAAAGCGTGTGGTTTTCTGGATCTCCCTTCTTGTCCTTCTTGTTGGTGTATGTGATATTCGCTAACTTCCAGTCACTTGAGTCCTCCCTGGTTGACCAGGACTGCAGGTTTGAAAAATCATTGAAGATTGATTGAAAATTGTTTGTCAAGCTTTTCTACCAGCCTCCTCAAGATTGGTGGCTGGGTATTTATCACATTCTTGATATTCTGTTCAATTTTTAACCAGAACAATAAAGAAATATGTGCATATAATAAAAATCAATCGAAGAGGGATTTCTGAGGAGGTTTAATGTTTCTGTAATCACAGAGGATGTGAAGAAAAGTTAATCAGATTTTCAAGTAAAGACACTGCACAGGTAATTATTATCACAACTAATTTCATCTTAAGGTGGGGTTATGATAAACCCATCTATAAGACTAAGGTATATATTTAGCTCTGGTAATTGACTCAGAAATTAATACAATTGACATCTGCAGTATCGTTTAAATTTTTTTAAAACACATATTTATGACTAATTCGAACAATTTAATAGAAATTCTAAATAGATAAAATATAAATGGAAAAATTACTCCTTCATAATTACTTGTTCTATTCAATAAAATGGTGTAATTTATAAACTTATTTTTCATATTTACATCAAGGTATGCATGAGCGTTATGCATGTCAAAAACATGATTTCACCAAGAAGTAAATTTAAGAGCAAAGCAAGTATAATTTGTAAATCTTGACTGACCTGTTAAGGTTCAAAGACATTCTTTCTCTTCAAGGCCCTCTGAGAGCTTTCAGCAAGCAGTAAAAAAGGGTGCAAATCTAGCTTTATAGAGCCAAGCCTGTCATCACCATATGGACATTTTCAGGAAAACCACACATGATCAGGGTGTGAAAAAACAGAGGACAATAAATTCCTCAGTGCCTTGGTTACAGAGTTTCTATTGTCCTGTGGTACTTGCGAGAAGGATGTGGGTGCTCTGGACAGCAAGCAGACCCCATAGCAGGCCCACAATGTTCTCTTTCACCATGGCTTTGCAGAGAATTGTACCACACATGAAAAGGAAATATAGTGAAAAGAGAGTGAAGAGAAAGAAACGCAGTAGGTACTCCCCTTAATCTATGTTTTCCATGGCTGCATCTGCAAAAACCACAACAGATTATTAACATCCACTCACTAGACTAAATTCATTCTAATTCCACCACAGAAATGCTTGCAATCAGCTTGGCTTCTATACATGTAACGCCTTATCTAACCAGGTCATCCTCTGTACAATATACAAACATGATAAGAAGTAAGTTTTTTTCTTTAAAAGTAAAATATTTGCATTCCTGAAAAATTTGCAACACTCAAGAAAACCAATGAAAATATACTTGAATGATTTTTTAAAACAAGAAAAGATACAGCTGATTTGTTCTGATTCTGCCTTCTCAAAATGTCTTATTCATCTCCAATATTTTGGATAACTTCTGTCCCACAAAAAAAAACAAATACTTGGATCTGTGAAATCATACTATTCTCTCCTTCCATTGGTACTAGTAGCCCATTTGAATTAGTGTATTTGAGTACATGTACATTAATTTTACTAGATCCAAACTGATTTCCGGCCCTTGAGGAGACAGTCCTTCTTCCTCTCTTTCAGTGCAAGACACGTTATTTGGCCATTCAATAATAGAAGAGCTATCATCCAAAGAGCATAACTAGGTATTTGATGTGGAAGATTATGCTAGGAAGTCAAGATTAGAAACCCATTTTGTCTTGATATATGTGCATAAAATCAGAGTTGTTTTTCTGCATTAAAACCTTTGAAGGTCACTCACTTTTTAAAGCATTTAATTTCTGAATGAACCAAACTTTTGGTTCCCCACTATTAACATTTGTATTTTATTAGCAATAAATAGGCCCACTGATAAAGAAGGATAATTTTTCAGAATTGTCTCTAATTTATATATCAAGCAACAACCAGCTCCAGGCATTGGCTGCCTTGAAATAAAGACACATCTTCTCTTAGGGAAGAAATCTTACAGTTAAGGGTTAATGCTGACAGTCTTATCAATCCTATTTGCCTAGGGACCATAATAGCCTTTCAGTTTCATTTGTGTTGAAAGACAGTTTGTGATGATTTTGAAATAGATAAAGTCAGTTATAAATTCAGATTTGAAACTTCAAGGGTAATAACTGTTGCAATGGCCAAGTGATAAAGCCTCAAGCAGACTTTGAGGAGCTTTATATGGGCAATGCCGGTACCAGATCAAACAGTGTAACGTCAGGCATCAGATCCACTTTCACTGTGCTACAAACCTTAATCTAGTGGAAGAAAAGGCTACATCCCTCTGGGTACCCCTGCAAAGTTCCTGCAAACTGCAGATCTCTGCATGACAGAGATTTTGTAGGAATCATTGTAATCATGCAGGAGACAGCAGGTAAGGGAAAGGGCCTCACATCAAGAGAGGAACGAAGTCCCTGCTGGGGCTGCATTATATTAACCTCAGTCATGGGGCAAATTATTTGTTAGACAAACATGATCATGAGGCCACTAGGCTGTTGAAACAAAAGAAATAGAAGGCAGAAAAGTAAGGGGAAGAGGAGTTGTCACAGATTCCTTTAAACACTCCACATTCCTGAAATACATACATATGTGTGTATGTGTATGTTTTTCAGAAATATGTTCTAAGTATATGGAGAGATAGAACTTAGTAATTACTGATCTCATTGAGACAATATATACTTTGTGACTTTTCTCAGTGTTAATTTCATAGGATGTTTAATACCTTGGCTGTGCCTTGGCAATACTACCATCCACAAATCTGTTTATATTACGGACAAGTATGGCCTTACTTATAATATATATTAGAAAATCTCACTGAGATGTACATTTTAGCAGCCAATTAAGTTGGTATTATCTTCTGGGAAAAGCAGTGAGAAAAGTCCTTACTACTCAAAAGTGAAGAAATGTGGGCTTCCTTTTAACAGAAAGTTGAATAATATTTTTTTTTTTTAAATACAGAATTTAGTTCCACTTTCTTGGAAGAATAACTATTATTTTCCATGTATAAAAGTTCCAAGGAAGAAGATTAATATTTCAATGGGTAAGATTGTATTTTCTGAGTTATTATAACAGTTTATCATAGGATATAAGGCCATTGATCTGGGTAATAGTTTCAAATTATGTAGATAGTGGATTTTATTCCAAGTTATTCTCCTAACTTTTACATGGCCAAATAGCCTGAATTACACTAGCTGTTTTATAAATCCCAGTCATCTATTGAAGTGTATTTGGTTTGGGAGTCTTTTTGATTGAAATGTTTTCTGATAAAACATCTGTAGGTTAGAACCTTGCTTAGCCAATCAACTTTTGGGAGGCCTGTTTTGGGATTTTTTGAATTAAAAGGAATGTCTCCTTTTTTAAGAAAGAAAATATACCACTTAGTTGTCACCACTGTAGGCTTCAGAGATCTTGGATTCTAATACCACTGCTCTATTGTGAAATAACATTAAGGTAGATGTAGCCTTTTCTTTAAAAATGTAGCTTTATGTTTTGATAGAAAAGTATGAAAGTTCCTTTTAAGGAAGTGAAATCAAATTGTGGTAACAGTACATGTTTTCTAGCATGAGCTTTAACACTTCAGTGATGCTGGAGGGTGGTCAAGTCTGATGATAGCGTCAACAGAAACAGCAAGTTTTTTCATTATATGTTAGAAATATAAAGATAGTGTGTCCAGCCAGGACAGGGTGAATTTTTCGGAGTCACCAGTAGGGAGTATGTCCAGGACCCCGAGTTTATTCTATACTACCTCACACCATTTTCTGGGGATGGGGGGAAGGCTCTTTTGCAGGTGGGAACAGCATGGCAGCAGAGAGCAGTTGGGTATTTTTAGGGGTATTGCATATGAAACATTTGCCTCTTTCTTGTACGCTCTGCCACTAGTATTGTTGCTGCTACAGTTTGTTTTGTCACGTCATTGCTTTTTGCAATAAATTGTTCTTGTTTCAACCCATGATCTTTACCTTTTGTGCCCCTAATTCTCCTCTCCAGCCTGTCCCAGAGGAGGTCAGGGAGAGAGGTGAATTAGCGAGCAGCACGTAGTTTGGAGTAGTTTCAGTGGGAGCACTAAATTGGAGAATACCATTCTAAACTACAACAGCCTTACTGTTTATCCATGGTTGCAAGAAATTGACATCCACTTTCAAATTTTGAATGTGAAGAAATGCAAGGACTTGAAACTGGTAGCAGACAGTTCATTATATGAAATATTTGGGGCCCTCAGTTTTTTCTACTGAGAGTTATACAAAAGAAACTACTTATAATAATGATCCAGGTAAAAGAACAATATCTCGGCCAACTCTAGATAATGCAAACACTTTTTAAGGATATATTAATTCAATCCATTCAGTAAATATATATATACATATAGCAGACTTACTTACAGAAGTATGAAACCATTTACAAAACACTTTATCATAATATTTATCTCTGATGCCTGCAGCTCAGTTTAAGATTCCAAAACTCTGCCAATTCTTGAACTTTATTTAAAACAGTATCCTTCATACCCTGTATATTTTAGTAATGTTTCCATCAATTTTCTAAGACTAAAGACCCAGGTGGAAGTTTATCCATATATTAATAAAGTCCCTGGAAGACTATATTACCAAAAAGGTTTTCTTACAAGCATTTTATTATTTTAGAGATCATATTGTTTTTAAAATGCCATTTTCCAGCTATTGGAAAGTACAAGAAGCCATTGCATTAATTAGGAGATTTTAAAACAAAATAGCCCTTATGACCTTGCTTTCTCTTGAGACTTTCAACTGCAGTACAAGTAAATCAAAAATATCTTGGTTATAAGGGGGCTAGTCAATTGTAATGATCTCAGGCAGTTATACTTTTTCCCCCTCAGGAACTATTGCTTCTCTGAAACACTCTTCTCATTCCCTCTTACAAAAATGTATAAAGCCTGAACAGCTCTTCTCCCCAGACAAGAGGAAGAGCCAGCTGTGGCTCAGCCTGTGGGATCTGGGATCCCAACGCCACACTGTTGTGTTAACTGCTGCTTCTGTACAAGCCGATATATTATTACATGTATAATTGGGCATGGGCGAGTTTCACAGTCTCATGAGAGTTGCTTCACTGATGGACACAGGAGAAATTAATACCTTACCAAGAATAATCCAAGTTAAAAAATAAGAAGAAGTTGAAACTTAGATTATCACTGGACTAACAAAGCAATGAAAGGATTAGACTGAGGGGTTTCTTTCACATCTGTCCTTTTCAACATACACAAAATTATGCAAATAGAGCAAGGGCTTGCAGTGAAGAAACTTGCTTGCCCTTCCTACATGAAAACTCTACTGGAAGATGCTCTTTTCTATGTCCATAGCGACGTTCACTAAACTTTAACATTAATCACGTTCATTTTTTGCCTTTTGGATGAAAGTAAAGAGAACATCCATTTTCTTGTTTTTTTAATGAATATATTCACCTGTAGGGTTCATCCAGTGGTGTTGACAGAGTTGACCTAGTCACTGAAAGGCTATTTTCTACCAACTTTGAAGAATCATTTCATCAGCAGAAGTCCCATATGAGTGGAGAAAGGAAAATGTAAGATAAGTATCTTGGAAAACACAGGCTTGGCAGCTTCAGTTTAACTTCTGCCCCTAGGAAAATCAAGAAATAAATCCTCACAGAAGTCATTATCAAACACAAAAGGACAAGGAGGCAATTAGGAACAGCAGGATTGGATTTTCCAATACCAAAAATAGATCAAATAACTGGATCTATAATGTTTGGTCTACCTAATTTAGAGACAAATTGGCTACAGTTTTAGGAAAAAATATGGAGAACAAAGAATGTTTTTTTACATTGATGTTACCAAGGGTTTCAATACAGTAATAAGTTAATTATTTCAGAGATACACTGTTCAAAGTGAGCAAAAGAAGTGAGTTTGTGAGTCTAGACAGTAGCATAGCTGGTAGTTTTTCGTGATATTGCTCAAGGTTTCAAAATGTGAACATCTTCAGTGTCCTTTGTAGGCATATTATCAAGTTGGATGCCAGATTTTGGGGAAGAACTGATAACACAGGACATAAAAACAACTTACCTGCAATAAATCAAAGGAATGGCCTAACGAGCTGTGTGAAGTTTGTAATCATGGTGAAATTATGGCTCTAGGATGGAGCAAAACCTGGATGAGTTGGAACAGGTTGGGGAAGTGATTATTTCCCTCTATTTGACATTAAAGAAGTTACCTCTGAAATATTTGTATCCAATTTTAGACTCCCTGGTGCAGAGAAATTGGGGTGAGACCAGTAAAGGGCCATTGGGTTGATAAAAATGTAGGATAGATGACATCTGTGAGGAAAGGACAAGGAAACTGGGTTTGTTTGACCCAGAAGTCAGCTAATTACAGCCTTCCTCTGCATAAAACTGGGTTAAGATAGAGCCAGACTGCGCTCAGAGCTGCAAAGCTAAAGGACCAGAGGCATCAGAAATGGTTTAAAGCAGCAAATGATCCAGCTGGTTTTAAGGAAATCTGTGGACAATGAAAGTAGTTAACCACAGGTTGTCCAGAGAGGCTGAAACATCTCAACCCATGGAGACCTTTTAAACTTGATATGACACAGCCCTGAGCAGCTTGATATAACTGTCACATTCAACTTGCTTTTGAGACAGGTTAGCTGAATTCCAGAGGCCTCTTTCAACCTATTTTTTTCTGTGATCCTATTGAATCAATGGTAATACAAAGTAGTACTCTAGCAATGATTTTCTCCCAATGATCAGGATCAAACCCAGCTGATCAGCGTAGGTAGGATGCATCCGGAGATGGGGCAAGGATATACTGACAAACCTAACGTACTTATTGTAATGGGTTAAAATTCAACAACTAGGCAGAAACACCAAAAGATGTAGTGGTTATCACATTTGCCTAATTTTCATTTTAGTGGAATAGGATTAAAAGAAAAGCAAAACAGGTTCAATTCAAAATAGAAACAGTTAGATTTATTAACATACAGTAAAGGTAAACAAACAAAAAAACCAACTACGAAACCCTCTCAAAAACAACCCCTCTTCCTCCCTAGCAACAATTTACTTTTCCACGAAAAAACAATGCAAAGGGACAAAACATCAGAACTCTTAAGTCAGCATCACTTAATAAAATAGTCTTTCATTCAGTCTTTTGAGAGAGACAAGTCCCTCCTGATTCTTTTGGTAACTTTTCACAAGAGACACAGTCTGTGGCTCCCAGCTTCACTAATGCAGCCCGCCCGATACTGCATCATGTGAGCTTCCCAAAATGTAGCTTTTTATGACTACATAAGGGCTTGTGGATTTTT
>WBMY01007420.1:128032-151414 GCA_013397315.1 Donacobius atricapilla | reverse complement strand
GGGCCCCCTCCCGGCCCGGTCGTGGCTCACGGGGCCTCCCGGGGCCTCCCGGGGCCCTGAGGACCGGGCCCCCTCCCGGCCCGGCCGCAGTGTTACCTCATGGTTCGGAGTCCCGGAAAGAGGGCGGGTCTCCCAAGATTCCTGTTTTTAAGCGGTGTCCCAGAGGGTGTACGTACACCTTTTACCTGATTGGCCAGCTTAGCTGTTAGTTCCAAAATGGATTAACAATTGGTTTTTCTTACCATTTATGCTAAACCAATACACTTATAAGTCTGGGTAATCAATAAAACAGATTTGAACTTGCTTGCTCATACTGCCTAGGAGGCTGAAGTGAAGCCTCTCTGTGAGTCATGGGATATGATCAGCTACAGTTCTCTCCAAAATACCCAGAATCAGGCAAACTACCATTTTCTTATTATGACTGTAACAAGTAATAAGAAGCACTTTTGAACACCAATCTTTTGCTGAGGTGCACTTTACTAATGACTGCCTAAGGCAGGGGGAATTACATAATGTATCTGCACTCAATGCTGACAAAATATTACCTGTCAATAGACTAAGAAGTTTCTAGATGGATTTTTTGTTAAACTAATTCAAAAAATAGACATTTTGTTGAAGTAGTTTAACATAATGCAGATACATGATTGTTAGATTATATACTGCCTTGATGCACATTTCCAACAGAAACAACTGTGAGCAAAGTGATTTTTGATTGTAGTTCTAAACTGTAAACTGGATCATACAGTATAACACGACTTTGATACTCTGAACGTCAACAAAGTACCTAAATAGCTTATGTCTTCATTTCATAATGATTAATTAAAAAATACTGTGCTTAAAAGGTTGAAAGAAAGAAAGAGAATATTTAAAGTTTCAGTGCTCAGGGAATAAACAAGTAGCACAGTTCTGGTCATAATGAAGCAGGTCACCAAACCAAGACGCTATATGACAAAGAAGTCATGACCTCTAAAGTCATTAAATCTTATTTCTTGCTGTTTAAGATTGAGACAAGAAACCCAAGCTGAAATTAACTAATGGGTTTTGAAAGTTTCTCTGGAGGCTTAATGAACTCAAGGAGAGGAAAGGACATTTTAAAATTGTTATAGCTCAATATTAAAGTTTATATTTCATACACTTACTCTTTAACCAGAAAGCCCAATAAAGAGTCCCAACACACAGTAGAATTGTAATTCTATTATACAACCTCAAATTCATTTCAATGAATTCATATAGTTTCAATGATAAATGGGGACTTCATGAGATTAGCCATTCTAGAGAACCCTCACACAGAGAAAAGAGATACCACAAAATACTTCTCTGAATTGCAACTTAAAGGATTGTGGTCACATCCCAAATCTGCAACTGAGTGATCCCCAATATCAAAGGACTCATTCAGCTTGTACTAGACCCTGTACCAAAGGTCTAGATGGAGCTCAGACTGCTCCTCATGTCTAGGGTTAGGGCAAAGGATGTGTGAAAAAGAAGTTCTTAACAATTGCAGTTTCATTCCTTCCAGCTTTTGACCTTATTCCAAGTTCAATAAATACAATCAATATTAATCATCAGAATAGGCAATCCCATGTCTGCCCTGAGCTTCCAGGGTACCACACAAGCATCAGACCTTATAAAACAGCCTACAGTTTTATCTTATAAAGATAAGGTTTATCTTATCTTTATAAAGATATATATATCTTATAAAGATATAAGGTTTTTACCTTATAAAACAGCCTACAGATCCAGTATATATTTAAATTTATTTTTCTTCTCCCTGAACATCTACAGTTTCTGAGTTTTCCAGAAGTCTTTGAAAGTAAAAGCAAGGGACATCTAACCCAAGGTTAAAATAGGGAAGGCTTATTGCAGAACTGAACTTGCAGGAATTTGTTATGGTTGGATCTTTTGTTCATCAAAATCTGTTTAATCCATGTACAAAAAAAAATCTATTTGATTTCAGAGTATTTTGGATAGCAAAAAATGGCTTATTGCAGTCACTGTAGCTGGTTTCTGCTGGTATCACACATTTTTGGAGGTAACACTTAGATGATACACTTCCCGTGAGTTGTTTGGTTCTCTCAGTAGTAGAAGGACTTACAGACACAAGTGAAAATATACTGTTTGCTGCATTTTTTAGCAAGACTGATGCCTCTCCCTGCTTCTTTTGTTCTTTCATTCTGATCATGATAGCAATGACTGTTCTTGCTCCTATTTATTGCAACAGCAATATCTGCAGATTTTTCTTTCTTGGTAACATTTGCTCTTGCCCCTTTCATGGTAATAGTGTACAAGCTATATCATTCTGTTCACCTGCTTCCACTCCAATTGAAGCACTGACCTCTTTTGTTCTTTTACTACATCTGATGGACCTTGACCATTTACCCTCTGCTGTTGCACTTCCCTGCATCTTCTTTTTTTTTTCTCAAAAAAAATCGTATGTGAAGAAAATTAGGAGAATGGAAAAGAGGTGGGAGATTTTTCCATTCTTCACCTTGCTTTTTTATATGAACATCCTTTATCTAGATCAAAAACTATACTACTATTTCAAGTGGAAAATAAAAGAAACATGTAGAAGCAAGCCTAGTCCTGTTTGCTTTTGGTTAGACTTGTAATTTCAGCTTTTGTTTGAGAATATCAGGAAGTAGTGTTAATATTTTGATGAAAATTGAGGAGTTTAAGCTTTGCAAAAAGTTGCTTCTAACGATCCATCCAAAACTTTGGAGAAAAAGTTCAAGAAAATTTAGTTTTAATTATTTATCTTCTAATAGTGTAATAGTTTTTTATTTTTAATTGCAAGACACAATGGAATTATGCAATTGAGTAGTCATATATGACAACAAAATTGACCCATGATCAATTGGGATAAATCAAGCAAGTTAAAGTTCATCTGTTTCTGGCTTTTCTTATTTATTTCCGGAAAGACTCTACAGGATTAATAGAAGAGATATAAGTTTCAAGAACAAGAATTGCCCAAAAATATCTAATTTTAATTTACCATCTTTCTTAAATTATCTGTCATTATGCTGGGAAATGTGAATTAACTGAGAAGAGCAATCTATTGGGATACTGTCTCTTACAGATTAATTTAGCCTTTAAAGTAATTTCATATCACAAAGAAAAATAAAAAGAAATAACACTCTAGAAAACCATTACTTATAAAATAAAGATATGTGCCATGGATTTGTGTCAGACTGCTCTATCCTTCCTGAAATGGTTGTTTAAAAATATGGCTTATATAAAATAGGTTTACAAGGGAAAATTTTGTTTATAATGTAGTTTCCCCAGACTGAAGTTAATTGAATCTCAGAGGTACCAAAACTACTAAATGTAGGTAAGAAGAAATATTGAAGGCTTCTCAGCCTAAAAACTGGCCTGAAGTTTCAGTGAATACAATTCACAAATGCCATCATTTTGACTTGTAACATTAAAAATAAGAAGAAAAAAAGAGAGGAAAAATGATTTGACCAACAGCTTGCCTAAAGATTTTACAGCCACTAGTTGCATTAAAATTTAAATTATGAAGAACAATATTTCTGTCTATTGCTGACTAAATCTTAAAAGAAAGCACTTGATAATACAAAAAATTGAAACAGCTAGTGCTAAAACAAACCCAATCTTATTAAATCCTACAGAATTCTGTGAATATTGTTGTTCTATTAAATAACAAGTATGGCTAGATATGAGACAAGGGATATCTAAGCCAGGAAGAGATAACATAATTTTTACGTGATTTGAGTTTGTATGTCTGAATTCTGCTTAATTTTGATTCCCTGTTATCAAAATACATATTTTACAGACAAAAGTATCCACCATATACATCATTTTAGTGATTAAAAAAATACATAGTTTTAAAACAAGGAAAGTTAACAGTAAAGATTACAATTCCATTTGTATAATTTATATTCCTCCAAGAATCATATTTTGCAGTAGAACCATATTACCCTAGGTTAAAAACCTAAATATCAACTATTTTCCTAGTATCTGAATCTCAGAGGGCATTGTTAAAAACCTGCCAAATCATTCCCAGTGAGTTATTTTCACCACCATAACTGGATTGGATCAGAATCTTTGTGAGGCAAAAAGCCTCTGGCTTATCTGAAAAATGGGAAGTTTATTTTTTCATCAGGTCTGAGAGAAAAATATTGCAAGGTGAGAAGTGTAAACCCCTAAGATAGACAAAAGTGATTGAAAAACACTTGATTTTTTTTTTCTAACTTTCAATTCACATAAATCTGACTATTATTTTGCCTTTTTTTGAGTTTTGATGCAATTTTGTAATTTTGATTAAACCTGACTAATTTTGAAAGGAGTGGTATAGCAGTGCTACCTCCCACCTTACAGAAAGAAATTGCTCTCATTCCTTCACATTTAAGTTGAGAAACTAATTATTACTGTGTTCATTAAGCAATTGTCTGAAAATTAGTGTAAAAAGATACCTAAAGACAGGAAATAATGTTTCCTTTTAGATAAATTGGATACATATCTGTATACTTGTAAGAGCAAAAGACTGCCTTGCTGTGGAAATACCAGATCAAAAGGGCTAGATTAATTGCTGAAACAAATATTTCACAAAATTTTAATATATTAGCACTGTGGCAACAATAATCAAGTGATGAAGGCCAGAAATGTGAGAGCAGCTGACCTTGGCTCTCATCATTTGTGACCTAATCAGATGCATTCCTGCCCTTGAGTGTATCCTTGAATCCCAGCTGAATGGTTCAGCTAGTTCTGTGCTTACACAGCTATTTCCAGCTGGTTACTCAATGATACATGAGCCTAGCGGAGGCACAGGAGGAAGAGTGGCTGTATATTTCAAATCTGACCTTGTATATAATAAAAATCTCTTTTCCAAGTGGGAAAAAAAATCATTTGAGTGTATCTACTTAGGACAAGAATCCCAATTAAAATATAGAAACCATGATGGTCTGCAAACCTTCAAGTATACACCAAGCATTTGGTCAAGCACCTCTTCCCAGAGCTGACCGGGATGCAAAGGGACTTGCATAAAATTGTGAATGTTTAGGGACTTTTAAACCTAGACTATACCTACGGTATTTATAATGACTGTAAAACTCTACCAAGTCTTCTTTAGGAAATAAGAAGACCTAAGATTATCACTGACCTAGCCTGAGAGGCTTTAATTTAGCAATATCAGGAGACATCATCCACTTAATACTGCAGTTTAAATCCTGTGAAAAATGACTACCAGACATTGACTACCCATTGTTGTTAAGGGTAAAGGATGATTTCAATCTCAACTTTTATGGGGGCTTATTGTGCTGAAAGATAGAGAAGATTCCTTGTTAAATCATTCTCTTCTCTGCAATGGACAAGAACTACCTCTTGGTAGGTTCTTGAGAAGGAACTACCATGCAATAAAACTCTCTGAGTAAATTATAAAGTGTCTACTCTGTGTGTAAACCTCAACATATTTTGTAGAAATATCTTCTCCACTCACAACATTTTAAGTATTAGATTTTGGAGTTTGCCCTGGTACAGATTATCAACAGCTGGTAATCATTGCAAATTATCTTCGGTATATATCTTTGGTTTACTATTCAAAAAAACAGTGTAATCTAGATGGTGAAACATATAAGGACAGCACAAGTGACCTTAACCATCTGGCCATATCCTACATTACTTTGCAAAATTCCTTTGTGGAATAGTCTTAGAAGTGTTTGTGGAGGTGCATGGCTCGATTATTAACAGCTTCTGCTGTGACACCTGAAAAAACTTTATTTTGTGTATATAATTAGCCTTCTTACTGTTGCATGGCGGTAGTTTGAAATGGACTGCCTGTTCCAACATCTGGAAATTGAGAACATATAGCTAATAGTTCATAAATTAAGAATAACAAAAGCATGGAATGGAACACCCAGGGTTTTTCAAGCAACCACACAGATCAAGACAAAGATGAATCATCTCAACCAATTTTGCATGACCTCTGATATGCCTCATTACAATTAGCAAGGATGCATGTGAACGGAAAGATACTGAAAAAACAGCTAATCAAGAACAACTGTACTAAATCAACCTCTAGCTCATTAAAAATGATAGTCCTTTGAGTATTCTAAATGTTTTAAAGTAAAAGAAGCTATGAGAAAATTCTTTTTTGGGGGAAACCTATGCAAGGATTTGAGAAACTTCACATGAGAACACTGCTTATTTTCTGATCATTTGTAGAAGAAAAAAATCTTGTCATTTAAATATTCTCTTTAAAAAGACAAAACGTTTTGCTCAAACCTTTGGCAAGTTCATGAAAAAGCAGGCTCCAAATTTTTACTAGTTTTTCTCTAGTAATAAACTACAGCCAATTTACAGGACAGTGAAAATATTCAGTTGGCTGCTGAGGAACAAACCTTTACCCAGTTCTCAATGCTTCTTTGCTGGCAAATCTGATTTCCTAAATCTCACTACAACTGACCCTGTTATTCAGCTCAAAATAATCCATGTTAATGTGTTGCTACTTTTGCGGACAGCTAAGATGATTTTATGAATTCATTAAGTTGAAAGGAGTATGTCTGGAAAAATGCTTTTAATTGAGATAATCTACCTTTATCCTGCATGACTATCATGCCCCTTCAAGAAGAGAGGACTTTTAAAATGTGAGGTGATGCATTCATTTGCTGTCTCTTTGAGAAAATGTCATGGGTTTGCTTTACAGGTTCACAGCAGGGAGACTGTTGACTGCCATTTGCTGGCTCTACATGGCACAGACTGCCATCAAGCAAGAGATGGAAGTAAAGGATGTCGAGGCGAGCAAAGCCAGCACACAAAGTTTTGTATCAAGCTCCTTTCCAGCACCTCAGTAGGAGCTGAGATGAATACCTTGCTCAGGTTCCACCATCTCCTCTGACCATTGAGCCCAGCATGACGTTTGCATCCAGACTTGAATCTTGGATCACAGGAAGGAGTTTGACAGCTAATGTGACCACAGAACAAGGTCAAATCAGGCTACTTCCTGAAGACCTTCTCTAAAACTTTCCAGGTGATGGATTGAAGAATTATGTTAGAGCAAGCACTCAGTGTATTTTCTTTAATTTCTGTGTGATATGAATCACCTGAAGTAGTCAGATGTGTTAGCAGACTACTAAGTACTGAACACTTAGTTAAATGGAGGTCGCCTCTTTAAATCTCTGTGTACAAAGTATGCTTTTTCAGACATGCCAACAATATAAACTGCAGTAAGTTTAGGTTTATTTCAAATACAAGAGAGAAAAAGGCAGAAATTGTTTTTTCTAGACCTTAGCATTAAAGAGTAAGCCAAAGAATGAAATTTGTTTGAAGTTTGTGTGAATAACAATTACAGCACCAGCATCGAGTTTAATCTTTTTTTAAAGCTCATTTAAATGGAAAATGAATTTATAACAAGCAGTTGAGTCCCACAGGATATAATAAATTATTGCTTTCCTTACAGTTTTGGATGTTTTCTCACCCTTCATTGCCTTCAATATATAACACTCATTACACAAAGCCTCTAATAAGTTACAGAAAATGTAATTCAATGAAAGAATATATTGTGTTGTGCCTTACAAGGATATCAAAGGAAAGCATTTTTTATTTAAAAACTGTCTTCCTGTTTTAGAAAAAAATAAAGAATAGTCCTAATAATTACTGGAAATGTCTCCTCAAAGCACAAACTCCTTTTAGCCATCCAAATAGATGCTGAGATCAAAAGGTGAGTTGCATGCATTAAGGGTAAATGTTGAGTCAGCAGCTCTTGTTTAGTTTAACAAAGATGTGTTCATGAGCATGAGATGAAAAGACCATTTTGCACATGATTACAATCAGTGGTGAAGAGGTCTTCTCATAAATAAGGACTTCCCCTCAGGCTGCATGGTAAACAGCTGGACCTGTACAAAAACAATTATTAAAATCTTTCCAAGATGCTGGAATGCTACCCCAAACAAAATTTTCTACAGATACTGCCTTTCATCCCTTGTTTTCTGTTTAATTAGCCCTACTGAGATATACAGATCATTAATATGGTCAGAAAACAATGTTAGTATGCTGTTTTGTGGTATGAGGCCATATCGTTGAGGAAATAAAATTTCCTGTTCCCCTCTAAAACTGAATTCAATGAGTTATTCTTGTTACACCATGAATTATAACTAGGAAAAAGAAAATAACGTGTTCAGAAGAAGAGTTAATCCTTTTGGCAGAAGCAGTGACATAAACATTGCCCTCTCCCTAAATCCAAAAGGAAGTTTAAAGGGGAAAAAGGAGAGTGCACAGTTAATTTCGTTGAAAGAGCATATTTATGGGTGTTTTTTTACTTATATTTGCGCTTGAAAATGCTGATTTACAGACATTTATTAAACCAGGAGATGTTTATTTATCTATATATGGCAGCTGTAAGGAGCAAAGCAGGTCAAAGCCCCATTCTTCTAAGCTCTGTTTAAACTGATAGCAAATGACATTCCCCTCCCCGAAGTCATTAGAGTCTAAAATAAATGTTCATAGAATAACCTTCTAAATACAATTTATGTGCAGCATAAAGCATTCTATTTTAAGAGAGACATATGGGAAGGAGAAGATTGCTAATAAGGTTACATCTACACGCAAGGTTACAAGAAGAGATGTATTTTCCCTGCTCAAGCTCTTGGATGGATGTTAGTCAGCTTTGGCCTGGAGTGACCAGGCTCTGTCAGCATAATACTGTTGTGGTGGCAAAATACTCCATCTCTTAGCAGGACCTGCTGGCCCTGAAGCTGCTGGGTTTTTACTAGACAAGAACTGGAGCAAGGCCACACAGCTCATCAAAGAGCTATTCATGTAAGGGTAGATGATAGTAAAAGGATTACCACAACACTTTAATAGAAACTTTGAACCTATGGCAAACCTTGCAAACAAATGCCCCAGAGCTGTATAATGCTGTCCTCTGCCTTCTTCCTCTTTGGTAAAAAGGCAACATTCCTCTGGATGTCAAAAAGAATGTCCAAAGGATGTCAAAATAAGTCTTCCCTCCTTTGTATCACTTGAGTGATTTTGGACTAGGATCTGTCTCTACCTTTACTTCCTTTTGTTAAGAGTAGATGCATACAAAGTGTTGTAAGTGTGATAAATGTCAGAAAAACCGAACTTGGGACTGTGCAGTAATATTTTCTTTTTTTCAGAGATGTGAGAATGGATCTGTTGGTCATTAAGGCCAAGTTGTAGCACCTTAGCTCTTCATTACTGTTCACCCTCTACCAATTCTGATTACAGACAAGAGTAAAAAAAAAAGCCACAAAAGCATAGGAAATGTTCAGCAGGAAGGAATTGCATTCACACCAAGTGAAAGCAGCCCATAAAGATCAGTTACTCAAGACACTTAGTACAAAGAAATATGTTCCCACTGGATCAGTAGTGCAGTATTATCAAATAGTTATTGAAATATGTAGTGAACTGAAATCAAAGTTATATTGAGCTACCTTTCCTTGGTTGAAAACCTGTTTGCCTAAAATCAAAGTTAGTTCTAGGATTGCAATTTGCTGAATCTGCATCCTTCTTATATTAGGAAAAAGATTTAAAAATAGAAAGGGGAGGGAAGGGCAGTGACAAGAGAGAAAGGAATCATTCTGATGGAATACAGTATATACAGATCAGACTCCTCTCTCCTGAAAAGACTGTAGCACTGAAGCAAATGGAACAGCACACTGCTTCTCCTCTAGAGCCACTAAAGCAGCATTAAACTCCTGCATCCAGATCATGGATCCAAATATTACCCAGCTCTGGAGGGAGGATTGAGCCCTGAGGAGCAGCTGGTGGCCACTCACCAGCCTGTTGGCCAGACCCCTCAGCCCTGCTCTGCCCAGGGCTCCAGCGGCCCACACAGGCACAGCTGGGCCACTGCTACAGAAGGGTGCTGCGAGGCACAGTGAAAAAGCATCACTAAATGCCAAAAACCTGTATCTTCTGCGTCTCTCAATTCACTTGGTGAGTAACCTTATCCTGGAGGAGATTAGATTGGTTAAACAGGATGTTCTCTTTGTGAACACATGTTGACTGTGCCTGATGGCTGTGTTGTCCTTTAAAGGACTTTTGATGGCACCCAATCTCCATCTGTCTCCTCCCTAATTTTTCCATGTGTTGAGGTTAGGCTCACAGGTCTATGTTCCTGGGTCTTCCCTTATACCCTTTTTGAAAACTGGAATAACGTGGGCCAACTTTCAGACAGCAGAGAATACCCCAGCTACCCCTTCGGTAGCTGATAAAGAGAATTCCGTGAGTTCTCATAGGTCCTTTAGTTCTCTGGATTATCTGTTCAGGCTCCATGGACATGTGGACCTTCCCCTAGTATATCTGGTCTCTGGCAAGCTCAGTGTTGAAACAAATAGGAAGTCCCTGCTCCCACCCTCATGGTCCTTTGGCTCAGCAGACTGCACAGTCCATGATCTGGCAAGCTCAGTGTTGAAACAAATAGGAAGTCCCTGCTCCCACCCTCATGGTCCTTTGGCTCAGCAGACTGCACAGTCCATGATCCATCAGGATTATTAAAGACTGAGGAAAAAAGCACTGTGTCTGTTTTTGTCTAGACTTACTTAAGTGGATGTGGAGCATCCTTGACTGAAAAGAAAAGAGGAAGCAGGAAAAGAAAGCAAAACCAGGTAAATTGCCCACCTCTTTTCCAAGTTCCTCCTCTACTGAATCCATCATCCTTGTATGAAAATATTTTAGAAAACAGTAAACCTCACTATTGCTTTGTGGAGTATATCCCTCTTTTTTTCCTATCATTTATTCACTTCCTACCTTCTCAACCATCCTCTTAGTCTTGTGATCTCTTTGAGGTAGAGAAGCTGCTAGATGCTGACTGTCAGCATTAGCATCGAGTCAAAGCTGTCCTAGAGATATATCACATCTGACCGATAGTGACAGACTCTTACTTGCGACCTGAGTGTCCCTGCCCCCTTGAGCTGAAAGTAAAGAGGGGTCTGGTAAGGATACTACAGGTTACATGTCAAAAGCAAGCATTCAATCTTGATTTAGGAGTAGGCAGGCAGATTGTTGTATTTCAAATAGGATAGCAGTACCAGGCTGAGCACTTTGACGTAAATAAAGGATCTGCATTGCCTTTCTTTGTCAGTGCTAACCACTCTCCTAGGAAGTCTCCTAAATTCCATCTGAAGTCTTGGGGAAATATCACCAGTGATTTTGGTGAAATTTGCATCAGGCAACTTAATTTGGATATATTTTTTTGCATAATAAGATATATCATTGTTTTTCGGACATTGCTTTGCCCCATACATCTCCAAATCCTAGGAGAATTATTGAAACAGAAAATTTGGGTTCTCAAAAAGAGAGAAGACCTAGTGCGTTTTCATTGTTTGGTGGATCCACCACTGATATCACTATCTCAGAGACAGTTTGCGGGTGGAAAGATGCCTACATGTTTCTCCTGAGGCAAATGTGCCTGTATCTGAATTCTAAATTAGCTCTGATTTTCTTCTTCTGGGACTTAGCTAAAACAAGCTATGGGTTTCTCTGTATTTCAAAAATTTGGAGTCATACCTTGGCAATCATTTATGTGTATGTCATCACTTAATTTGGTCAAGTAATCATACTTTTTCTCATAGATAAAATTATCAGGGATCTAGGGCAGCAATTTCACTTAGTCACATGAGGCCTTGCTGTCACAGAGTATATTCAAGATTAACAAGAACACACCCTCTTTCAGAATTACATTGTAACTTAAACTTTCATATGATTACAAGTGTAAAGAGTTCAAAGAAGCTACAAAACCTTTTAGGCATTGATAACTTTTTAGCAATCCAGCCACTCTTTTTAGTCATAACAGTTTCAATTTAATTTTGCATCTTTCAGCCTGCCAGAAAACTCTACTTTTAGTCATCATGAACAATAAATCAGGTTAAAGCTATAACATAAAGAACATAACAATACATAACTACTTAAAATGCCCACATTCAGTTGGAATAATTCATAGTGACAGCATAAAAATCAAATACTTCAATTAAACTGTTATGCAAAGTTTTGAATTCCAGCAGGTTACAGCAAAAAAACAACAAAGCAGCAAGACATACCGAACAGGGTAAATGAATACCTAGCTGCTTCAAATTCATGCTAAAAAAAAAAAGAAACGAAATGAAACAAAACAAAAAAACAGAAACAAGCAAACAAACAAAAAAACCCAAATAAATAGACAAACACATTAAATAAGCTTAATGCTGATTCCTCAGTTACTACATACCTAGGCTAAGAAAAGACAAATCAATAACACAAAGCAGAATACAGATAATAATGCAAGATTAATTTGACTTTATTTCTTCAAAATAGTGGGATACCAGGATATTCAAGATGACACATCTGACTTAGTATAATTTGCTTCTTGTGAATGTAACCCTCAGGAAAATACCTACTTTGTTTTACATGACCACTTTCAAATAAATGAACCCTGAAATATCTTTACTAGAACCTCTGTATTTCAGGATAATTTCATGCTCCACATAATAAAACATTTTACCACTTTTCTACTGCAGACTGGAGAAACATATGTATTTGTGTCTTCAAGCAAACAGTCTTTAGTATCCTACACACAATATTTAGGTCCCCTGTGTAGCAACATCCTTTGCTGCCTTGCTAATCTGCCCCATTATCCAACTTCTGATGCTTTCAGCTGTTTTGTGCAATATTTATGGAAACAGAGATTTTCAAGGCCAGATAGATTAGTTAGACAGATTTACTCCTTGCTGGTGGTACATATGTCACTTAAAAAAAAAATAGTATTTTTAATTCTTTAAGGCAGTAATGATATGACACTTGCCCTTGACACCAAGCATAGAAAAACAGATTTGAGTTTATTATGCCTATGAGAACAGATTCTGAAACCACAGAACACTGATACACGTTTATCTAACGTAATCCAGACTCTGTTCTATCTCCTCCTGTGCATACAGGGCTTGAGTCAGCCTAATTTTGATTTAATTTTTATATGAACAGGAATGATACAAAAAGATAAGGGCTCTTGACATTGAGTTTATGTTCTCACTACATAAGTTAAGTATACAATTTTTTTACTCTAGCTAACACTGCAGGTTTAAATGTCTTTTCTTCTAATGATGCTGAATTGAGTACAAAGCTGAAAAAAATGAAACACTTTTAAAGGGGCTTTGTGCTATCTCAGTTTTCCTTTTATGAATGGCTAAAATAATAACATTAAATAAAAAGATGCTCTCCATGTTTTGCAAGACTTATGCTGCCGAACCCTGATTGTCCACTTGCAAGGCAGATAAATAGCCATCATCTAAAACATAGAACTGTTCTATGAAGATTTAAGTATAAACAGGCATAGAACAAGCATAAAACAAAGTTAGGTAGCTAGTTTTTTTCTCTATGTTATTCAGTCTTTTGACATATAAAATATTTCTAGCAACACTCAGAGGTGCTGTCAGAAGAGAACACCATAGAGAAACTGCTGAGTTCCCACCACAATAGATTTTCTCTCCTGCTCTCTATCAAACAGAATTGCAGCTACTTACCCATTTTGAATTCCAAAAAAGTAAAATTACATGTCTGGAAGTCAAGTGCAGGTGAATATTTTAGGGGCCATGTCTATGATGAGAAAGCTTTATTAACTTTTCAGCCATATGTATGTGCAGTGAGAAAGTAATTTCCTGGAAAGATGATTCGTAATTCACATAAATCCTGCCAATTTACAAACTGTGAAATTTAAATGTTTACTGTTTCTTACTAGTTTACTTTTTTCCAGCTTATTCTTATTCTCTTTTTATACAGAAATCACATTGTAATCAATAGGCAATGGCATTTCCAGTCTCACATTACAGAGACTATGTTTTAAGCCTGCACAAAAAAAGTTCACAGCACATCAGGCACTGTAAATACATGAAAATAGTAAATTTAGGCTGAATTCTTACATATGTTGTAAAGATTTTTGAAAGTGCAATACTAAGCTACTGGGTTGCCAAGGTCTTCAAAGTTTTGCTGTGAGACTGCCCACCTGTCTCAGAAACTGAGCAATTCCAGGCTGTGCCACCCTAAGCATCCACTGCACATCTCTGGAAATGAGGATCAATGGCTATCGTTTGCCAGCTACTCCAACTTTTAAGTAGGCCCTTGAAGGAGAAGACACTCAAGAAATAAATTTCTCTGATATAATGCATCCTTATTTGTCTTGGTATTTTTGCTCTGCTGTGTCCTCACATTCCACATTAACTCAAGCAGACTGGAAAACCAGGAGCTATATCCCAATTTTAAACATCTTGAATAGAAGGGACTTCTTTGCTTCAGCTGCGATATGACAATGATATAGAACTCTGATTACAGAGATAACAACATGGGTTTTAAAGTTATTTGACCTAAAATCTATGAGGGTACAAAATGTTCTTGAATTTTTTAAGCTCACGTTCCCCTTGTGATGTTTCAGCACTAGGAAAAAATGAATTAGTATTTATGCAATTCTCTTTTACCAAGTATTTCAACAATCACAAAACTTACACGATTAATCTTAATTATTAGGCAGGTCAAGCAATTTTCCAGCGAGAATGTAGAGACCTGGTGCTATTTTCGGTTCCATCTCTTAGAATAAATTGCATTCTGTGCTCATAGGGGCATCTGGAGTTAATGCTGCAGGTTTCACAACACTGCACCTCCATTCTTTGTATGAATTCAGAGTTCATCCATCCCCTGACCTTTTCATTGGCTGCTGCCTATGCACGTAGCACCAGCATGGCTCATCCCTGCTGGAGTCTGTACAGAAACAGGACATTTCTCTGACAGTGCAGCATTATGTCTTCATGACAAAAGGGAAAGTGAAGTGAACCTTACTGAGAAATGGTCTATCTATAACCCCTGAAGCCAGTGGGATCCATAAGACCTCTGTGGGAATCTAGTCCTAGTACAGAGTTTTACATTGCTGTTAATGTCAAACAGATTTTTCATGTCTTTGTGTGCTAGCCAGGTAATAAAATTGTGTTCTAATTGGTGTAATTTGTTCATGAAAAGTGACATTAAATAAAATACTACCTGTTCCTTTGCTTTTTGTTTGGGTTTAAATCTGTGGACTAGTAAATTTATTTGTTTTTCTTATTATCACTGAAAAAATGCCAGCTAAAATAAGAAAGTTAACATTGTAAAGCTTCCAAACTATTAAAAGCTGAGATTTCTTAAGTGCCACTGAGGGCACACTTGCAAAGGAACAGGATTGCACAAGTGAAAAGCCAGTACTACAAAAAACCACAATTTTTTCCATTCCAAAAGGATCTCTAGCTTGACAAAAATGAGCATTTATGTGAAAACTAACTATATATCACCCAGAAATAAAAGACCATTTTTGAATTTCATACTGTATTTACAAGGTTGTGTTTCCTAACACAAATGAAAGGTATTTGTGTTGGTTTCGGTCTGTTTTTCTTCCATTTTGTCTCCCTGAAATTGTCCTAGATAGACTTCTCAGAGTTTTCCCTTATTTAAAAAGTTGTCCTTGGAATAATGTTTCATTCTTTCCCTACTTCTTGTTATCAAATATTTGAAAACTTTGGATACCTAGAACTCTTTTTTTGAAAAGCTAGTACTGCTGGTAGTCTCAGCAATCTTTTTCTTTTTTGTTATTGGGCAAGCCGTCACTGGCCAGGGCGGTTGTCTGACCCTTAGCAAAAAGGAAGGTAACCAACAGGACACCAAGACAGTTGAAAAAACCACGAACAATTCTTTTCATTTCAGTGAAGGTTATGTGCACATATATGTGCATTGACAGGCAGAGAAACCCACTTGAAATCTCTCAGAATGGTATCTGCCTTCTACACAAAAACAATTTTAATGGAGCTGAAAAAAAGAACAAGAAAACTGGTTTGATATTTGTCGTTTTTCACCTCCTCCCACACAAAGCTATGTGGATTTGAAGCCAGTGTCAGCACTGCATCCCTAATTTCACCTTCTGATGATGTAGTGAACTGACAATCCAAGCATATTTCCTGAGTTTTTACAGAGTGATTTTCAGGGCACAAAAAGAGTTCTAATAAAGTTCTCACAGCATTATCAGAAGGAGAATTTCCCTAACTGGAAATGTTACTGGGCAGTCCCTGTAGATGACTTTTTGCAGTAGCAGAGGTGTCTCTCCTGATCTTTCAGTGTAAATACTGATGAGCACCGACCTATGAGTTGCTGATTGGTTTGACTGAGAGCAATCACAAACCAGATCTGAAAACAGGACCTAGTTCAGTGAGATTTAAACAAGACTCACTAAAGTAAATGATAATGTTAAATAGATAGAAGAGAAAGATGATAATTTTTCCCAACAATGCTACAAAAGGACTTAGAAACCATTATGTTGATTGTTCCTAGAGTGTTTTACAGAAAGCCCTCATCTGTGTTACATCTGCTCATTGCAACTCAAATTGCTTATGGAGCTAATACTCTGCATTTTGATAACTTGCTAATTGAGGAATCCCTTCATCCTTTAAGAATATAAATTATATCTTTATGTTACATGCCTCGTTAGATAACAGGTGTTTGGAGGACAGTTGCTTTCCAGAAACACTCACCTAACTCTTACATAAGAATCTTGAAGTCTTGATGTACTCAATTGCTAATATTGTATAAAAGTCCTTTGTCTGCTAGTCTGATAAGCTGCTCATGAGCACATAATAATGATTTTAGTCTGAGTATAGACTGAGACAGCTTGTTGACTGCTTTAACTCAGTATGTCTAATCATATTATTTCTTTGGTTTCAGGTTACATAATTTGGCACAAATTGTTCTGAAATTGTGTCATTTTAATTGCTGGTGTATCTGATTTAGTGTTAGATCAAACTGCATTTCTATTAGTACAAATAGCAGCTGAGTGGAAGATAATGGGATGCCTTACCTCAAGTAGGTGAGAAAAATTATTCCAGAGAAGATTATATAACTAAAATATTTTTATGAGGTACTTTAATTTCATGCTTTATTACATCATGCAAGTTGTTCCTGTTGGTCAGCTAAGCTTTTATTGTCAGTCTTAAACAGAATACATTATTCACAAAAATAGGATAAGATTCGATGTGCATGTCCTCTCTTACAAACCAATTCCTGCATGACAGGCTGAACAAAATAGATGATCAAACCCCATAATTTTAATAAAAAAAGAACATTCTGAAAAATCTGAATTCTGCTTTGTAGTCCAACTAAATAAAGACTTCTTCCTGCAGGTACTGGGGAAGTAAAACCGTATTTCCCACCTATCTTGTAATGATGAATAACTTACTTAACAAGGAAAGGGAGGTAAGATCCCAAACACAGGCAAGTTTTTGTCTCAATATCTGGAGTAGAAATTTTGAGTATTGGCTGTGTCTAACACTTTGTGTAATGTGAACTCCAATAGGATCTCCTTTTTGGCTATATTAGATTAGTGTAATATCACATAATTTTTATTGCATATTGTGTTTAAGATCTTTATATTTATTTACAATATGTATTTCAGTTGGATGAAAATTTTAGGTATTTCCCCATCAGATTGCACTTTTTTATCAGAAGAAAAGCTTTCTACTGTTCCCTATTTTTCAGATATGGTATATTACAGAAGGAACAAAAAAACCCCAAAACCAAGACAATTCATTAAAATAAACTTTTTTCAACCTTAATGGAATTAATGCTTTGGCTGTTTTTCCACTTTATGCAATCATCTCAATGTTTTTACATTACATTATCTCAAATAAGTCGGCATTAATGATTTATAACCTCAAAATGGATTTATTGTAAAGTACATTTAATGAAAATTAATCAAAGTTTGGGGTGATTCTCATGTCATGCATGAAAGTCACCTTTGTGTTTTAAAATAATCTGAAATAAGAAATGAGAGCTTTAGCTAATGTTTACAGAGTACAATACATTAATCCAGTTATGAGATCTTAGTGTGGCAAAGATCATTGAAATTAATCAAATTTCATGGGGCAAGAAATCAAAAGATGCATTCTAGAAGGAGTGGATTTTCATTTAGAAGGTAGTGTGATATCCTTGTTACACAGTCAGTTCTCATTTTCTTTTAAGAACAGCCTCCAGTTGTTCTGCTGTAATTAATACCTATTTAGTTAGAACTGTTTTTTCTTAGCATAAAAGAAATTAGGACTTATTTCCCTTCGTAGATAGTCTTCCATATTCCAGTCACACCTCAGACACATGCACCTGAGACAGTGCAGAGAGGTCTCCTGGAAACAGCACACAGAAAAACATCTACATTTCCCTTTCCAGAAGTTCAGGGCTTTTCTAGCCATTTTGTTCTTATTCATACTACATACTGGAGAGAGATGTGTGGGGTGTTCAGTGTATCCGTATACAGAATTGGTGGTTGGGCTTTGGTAGTCTGCTATTTATAGTCTGCTGTCTGTGTGATGAGGGGGAAAAAAATCAGAGTCTGGCTTGTAAACAAGTTCAGTGTTATTCTACTGCTATAAATCAATATACATTAACTCAAATGCCAGAGAAACATTAGAAAGGGGAAATTTCCCTACTTAGAGCTAAGACAGAATGAATTTTAAATATTTTTCTCATTTAAATTTTATTAATTCAGAATGAAATACATGCAGATCTGAAAGCAGAATTCATTTGTTCATTTTTTGTCCCTCAAAAGTTCAAAACCATACTTATCATGGCTGATTCTACGTTTCCTTCAAATAAAAATTAATTTTCTCTCATTTTCGGGGCCAAAGAGATAAATCAAATATATTAATTCAACACTACGCATAAACAGATTTTTAACCTCCACTTGGAAAGTGGCTCCCTGTGTAGAGGGAACTAAAGAAACGTCAAACTTTAATATGCACATGCTGATGCTTTTCAGAAAAGGTCCAGGTGGAAGCTAGCTTGCTAAAAATAATGGAAGGATGAATATTCAGAAGTCATATTTAATCAAAATAATGTCTGTATACGCTTTTACACACAGGACATCTGAAATATGGGACTTTAAAGTTCAAATGATTTCTGGTTTAATTGAGAGAGCAGAAAAAGGCAGCGCATTAAGGCATAAGAAAGGGCTTTGTCTATCTAATGAACACACACACCAACCTAAAACATGTTAACCTCATGCAACAGTTTCCAAGAAGTGAGTCTGTCAGAATAATACAATAAAAAAGTTGGAAGAATAGGTGGAAATGCAATATATATCTATATAGATATATCAACACTAAAGTGCTTAATGATGTTACAGAATTTCTCTTTCTTTAAATACTGATCTAAAAATATGAATTCATTAACAAAAAAAATAGAAAATAATTTTTTTAAAAATAAGTGCTTTCTTTATTATAGTAAATGTCATTGCAGGGCTGAGTGAAATAATTATGCGTATTCTTTGTTTCCACTGACGTACAGGATTTTGATGAGAGCATTCCCTTTATTATTCCAAGTTAAGGACTCAAACATGTTATGGGCATCTAATCAATTTTTCAGGTTGTTGTAGTCTTACAGTTAGGAAGGAAAACTTTATTAACATGCTTAATTCTATCATTTTTCACTTCCTTACCTATTAAATAGAAAATAAAAAGTTCAGTCACAGTAATTTGCACACCTCTCTGGTTTCATATAAAAATTTTCCTAATATTGTTGTTTGGCCTGTGGTCCTATGGAACTATTTGATGACTGATGTCAGATTTTGCTTTTCTGAAATAAATTTTGAAAAAAATAAGATTTTGCTTTAGTGAAAGGGGAAGGACCCAACACTACTGATGGGAGGCACTGAATTTTTTATATTTAATTTCAGAAATCTAAAATGGTATCCCCTTTTTTCAGTCATATGATGCAATTGTTATTTAATCTGTAGTAATTTGAGCTGTAGTTTTATGATACAGCAGCTGTCATGTCAGTCTGGAGGTTCATATTATTGTGTCCTCTCTCCAGCTGCATTGTGAACAAATGATTTGGAAAGAATGAGAAGGGGCAAACTGTGGTGTTCCTCTTTCTAACACAACTTGCTTCATACTTAACTGTATTTTGCACAGGGGCTGCCTGACTTATTAGGACATACATTTGGTAACCATAGATTTTTCCCAAGTCTTTAAATAAATTGCTCTTCTAAGACTTTGTCCAGCCTGCCATTTCATTCCTTCACGTGAACTTTACAATAAAACAAATTTGAAAGAGAGCACAGCTTGCTATTTCTCTGATTAGGAGAAACCTTTGGTTGTTTTGAACCAGGCTCCTCCTAGTATGTTCTGGAGGTGGTGAGAAAATCAATTTGCTTCCTCACATGACGATTTGTGTACCTGACTGCCAATATTCTTCTAATCCCACCTGGGGAGTACTACTTTACTCAGCCACACCTAGTACAGAAGTTGCTTAGTACCTTTGATCACCCCTGTTTTCCCTTTCTGAAGTTTCTCATTTCCTACCAGATTTTCTACTGTTTATTTTTAAGATGGGGAGATCATAACTATGCAGACCATTGTAGAGAGAAAATCTACAATGGCAAAATCTAGTCCTCCTGTTCCACTTAATTATTTTCTGTCAGTTTTCAATTTTATATTTGTTTTGATCTGAAAGTGGTTTGGATCATCAATTTGACTTTTCATGAAACTATATGACAAATAGACATGTTGAAAATCACCCCCGTGCTAAAGTAAAGTCTTAGATTTATTTTGAACATTCCATTAGTCTATATTAAACACCATGTTGTAAGACTGTCACAACACTTGTGCACCTCCCTATCACTGTATCTATCCTTACTAATCCACCTCAGACGGAGAACAAAAGCATGCAGACAGTAGGTGAGACGCACAGCACTCCCAGTGATGTGCATCATGAATGTCAGATCTCTATGCTGCTGTTAAGTAACTTGGATTAGGCATTGTCTTTCTTAACCCATCTAGAACCTCACCAGGCTTAAAAAGGTTTACCAGTGAAATGGTTGTACTGTTTCTAGGTTTTCATAAAATCAGAGAATACCAAGTTGGAAGGGGACCTCCAGGATCATGTGGCTCAGCCTTCCTTGGCAGAAGCCCAGTTTAGACAGGATGGTCCAGCACCTGGTTCAGCCAAATCTTAAAAGTGTCCAACATTAGGGAATCCACCACTTCCCTCTGATAATTCCAGTGCATGATTGTTCTTATTGGGAACAATTTTCCTCTTGTGTCCAAATGAGATCTCCCGAGAAGTGACTTGAACCCCTTACCCCTCATCTTTTCCATGTGCCTCCTGTAAAAAGGGAGTCTCTATCGTCTTTGCCACCTACCCTTTAAATACTGAAACACGGTGATTAGTTCTCCTTTAAGCCTTACAGTCTAGGCTGTAACCTAACAGTTTTTCTAGGGGTGGCTCTGAGAAACTGAATTGAAAGCCTTGGATAAATCCATGCGAACAATGTCCACCTCTTGCCCCACTGACAAAGCAAGTTACTTTTCGTAGAGGGAAATCAGTTTGTCAAGCATGATCTGCCGTTGGTGAATCCATGCCAGCCTTTCCCAGAAAAGTGCTTCTTCTTACTTGTTCCACTCCCCAGGAGAAATTGTTCCATAATTTTCCAGGGAAAGAAGTAAGACTGACGGAACTAAAATTGCTGGATTTAATCTCTTCCTGCAAATAGGAGTGCATTTAGCACTGAGAAATCTCAGGTTTCTGGCTGTCCCCTGATCTCCGCAACTCAAAGATTGTAGAATGTAGCCTCACAGTGATGTCAACCAGATCTCTTAAAACCCTCAGATGGATATTGTCAGGGCCCATCAATTTGTAGTGGTCAAGTTTCTCTAACAGCTCAAATACCAACTATTCCTTCCCTACTGGTTGGTCTCTGCTTGCATCAACCTAGAATATTCTTCCCAATGTCTAAGGCTCTACAATGCTGGCAAGCACAGAGGTGAAGGAAGTATTAAGAATCTCATACTTTTCAGCATTGTTGGTGACTAATTCCCATTTCCTGTTTAACAGTAGGCCAATGTTTTTCTTCTGCTTCCTTTTGCTGTTTGAGTAACTGAAGAATGCTTTTGTAGGGCAAATTTTAATTCAAGATGAGCTTTTCTTTTCTAACTGCATCTCTGTACACCCTGCAATGATCTTGTAGTTCTCAAAGGGTATTTGTCTATATTTCCATTACTTGTCTATATTTCCATTTTGGTATCTGTCCACAAGTTCAAGGCTGGACCAATTAGACATGATGGTAATAAACCACAACCTCTGTGATAACATAGTGAAGAAGATGAAGAAGAAGACGAAGAAGACAAAAAAGAAGAAGATGAAGAAGATGAAGAAGAAGAAGAAGACAAAAAAGAAGATGAAGAAGATGAAGACAAAGAAGAAGATGAAGAAGATGAAAGAAGAAGATGATGAAGAAGAAGATGAAGAAGATGAAGACAAAGAAGAAGACAAAGAAGATGAAAGAAGAAGATGATGAAGAAGAAGATGAAGAAGAAGAATAAGAAGAAGAAGAAGAAGAAGAAGAAGATGTTGATGATGATGATTATTGTGCTGTTGTAATTATAGCCAGAGAAAATCAGGGTGAGAACATGTGCAAGGAACAGCTCTGGAAATGCCAAGGTCAGTGGAGAAGGATGGGGAGGAGGCGCTCCAGGCACCAGAGCCAGGATTCCTTTGCAGCCCATGATGCAGATCCTGGCNGAAGTTTCTCATTTCCTACCAGATTTTCTACTGTTTATTTTTAAGATGGGGAGATCATAACTATGCAGACCATTGTAGAGAGAAAATCTACAATGGCAAAATCTAGTCCTCCTGTTCCACTTAATTATTTTCTGTCAGTTTTCAATTTTATATTTGTTTTGATCTGAAAGTGGTTTGGATCATCAATTTGACTTTTCATGAAACTATATGACAAATAGACATGTTGAAAATCACCCCCGTGCTAAAGTAAAGTCTTAGATTTATTTTGAACATTCCATTAGTCTATATTAAACACCATGTTGTAAGACTGTCACAACACTTGTGCACCTCCCTATCACTGTATCTATCCTTACTAATCCACCTCAGACGGAGAACAAAAGCATGCAGACAGTAGGTGAGACGCACAGCACTCCCAGTGATGTGCATCATGAATGTCAGATCTCTATGCTGCTGTTAAGTAACTTGGATTAGGCATTGTCTTTCTTAACCCATCTAGAACCTCACCAGGCTTAAAAAGGTTTACCAGTGAAATGGTTGTACTGTTTCTAGGTTTTCATAAAATCAGAGAATACCAAGTTGGAAGGGGACCTCCAGGATCATGTGGCTCAGCCTTCCTTGGCAGAAGCCCAGTTTAGACAGGATGGTCCAGCACCTGGTTCAGCCAAATCTTAAAAGTGTCCAACATTAGGGAATCCACCACTTCCCTCTGATAATTCCAGTGCATGATTGTTCTTATTGGGAACAATTTTCCTCTTGTGTCCAAATGAGATCTCCCGAGAAGTGACTTGAACCCCTTACCCCTCATCTTTTCCATGTGCCTCCTGTAAAAAGGGAGTCTCTATCGTCTTTGCCACCTAC
>WBMY01007420.1:100175-127265 GCA_013397315.1 Donacobius atricapilla | reverse complement strand
AAGAAGATGAAGAAGATGAAGACAAAGAAGAAGATGAAGAAGATGAAAGAAGAAGATGATGAAGAAGAAGATGAAGAAGATGAAGACAAAGAAGAAGACAAAGAAGATGAAAGAAGAAGATGATGAAGAAGAAGATGAAGAAGAAGAATAAGAAGAAGAAGAAGAAGAAGAAGAAGATGTTGATGATGATGATTATTGTGCTGTTGTAATTATAGCCAGAGAAAATCAGGGTGAGAACATGTGCAAGGAACAACTCTGGAAATGCCAAGGTCAGTGGAGAAGGATGNGCCTGTGACAGTATTTGGTGAGTGGTTTCTTTCAATCCTTATCTCAACTCTTGACCCTTTTTGTTATATTTTCTCTCCCCTGTCCAGGCTGAAGAAGGGAGTGAGAGATGACTTTGGTGGATACCTGGTGTCTAGCCAAGGTCAACCCGTTACAACATTCAAGGTTTTCTTTAACATAAAGCTCCTATGTCAGTTCCTCCTTGCTTATCTTTACAAAACAACTTATAGNGGAGGCTGTGCCCCCATGGGAGACCTGCGGAGAGAGGATCCCACAGTGGAGCATCCTGTCCTGGAAGGACTGCACCCTGTGGAAGAGTGACCTGTGTTGCAGCAGTTTGGCAATNAATCCTCCAGTCATGTGAGTTGTCTCACCATGTTTCAGTTATTTCTACAATACAGCTCTCTCACTGCATCTGATGTTCCAGCTGTTCCTGTTTCTTCCCTAGCCTGAGTGTTTCACTATGCATACACTCGAGGTTGTTGGTCTTCTTATTCTCATCCTGGGATGATAAGTAGCATTTTTTTTGCAACTCTTGTTGGCCTGGTCTATTCCCCAGTATATTGCAATATCATGAGTGTTGCCAATCTGGATGCTGTACCCCAAGTCATTCAGTTTAAAGCCTGCCTCACCAAGCTGGTCATTGTTTTGCTAAAGATTCCAGTTCACCTTCTGGAGAGGTGGATGTCATCCCTCCCTGACAATCCATAATCGAGGGAGAATGTCCCATTGTCATAAAGGCCAAAACCCTCGGAAAAGCACCACCCACAAAGCCAGAAGTTGTTTTGCATTAGATATATATATATCCAGCTACATCCTCTCCTGTAACTCATAAAAGGGGGGAAAAGGTAGCTTGGACACCAACACTTCTCACCTGCACTCCCTGGGGCCTGAACATTTCCCTGATCTGCCCAAACTCCAGCTTGCAATACCATTTGTGAAAAAGTAGCAAAGGATAGCAGGCTGTGCTCTGCAGAAGTTGTGCCACCTTCGTAGCAGCATACCAGAAGTCAGAATACCTCACATAACTGCCCATCAGCCTGGCAGATGTGGGAACCTTGGTGACCCTTAACAGAGAGTCACCCATGAGTACTCCTCATTTCTTTTTGCAGTTTTCACTCTGTGAGGCTGTACTGTTTCTCCTTGTAGAGAGCTTGGTTGTGGGTGTCTACAGCTGTTAAAGCTGCAAATCTATTTTTGGGTGCAATGTTAGGAATGATGCAGAGTCCTGATTTTGTGGTTATTTTTTCTAGTAGTTTCATGGAACTATGCAAATTATATGCTGCTTTGCCAACTCTGCTCAAAATACCTAAGTAGTCCCAAGAAAGCTGAAGAGCCCTGAAAAAGGTAATCAGATCGTAAATGTCTACTCCAAGTGTTTCAGAATTGATAACAGCATTTACTCATGGTGTAATAAATTGGAGATTTTCTCCATCCAGCATCCCAGATTACCTTCACTTCCACCCGTAGCCCCAGAGCCAAATTAAAGAGATGTGATAGACTCAGTATCCTTCCGAGATTTCATATGAGCAAATCTCACCAATATATTTTTGGTACAATATTATCCTGGCCCCATACAGATTCGTTATCACAGTACCTTCACACTTCATCTCAGAGGCTAGGAACTGATGAAACATTGAGATACAGCCGGGTATTGAGGGTTTTCAGGAACTCTCTTTTCTGAAGATGTGAACTCTAATGTAAGGTTTTTCCAACTCCATAAATTTCAGTCACAGTCATTGTCAGAAAATGTGAGTTTAAGCTTGAGGTCAATTAATATCTTTATCCTGCCTAAATAAGAAGAGATCTCACTCACATTTCTCATAAGTGCAACATATGCAATTGTCTTGGAGTTTTCCACAGAATATTTAGTAAAAGTTGTACACTCCCTGTTTATTTGCTTTTCTCTGTCAGCCCCTCTTGTGCCTTGTGGCGACAAAGGGTAGTCCAGGAGGGGATTTTCTCTCTCCAAATTCAAGCAAGGACTTCCTCTGTTGAACAGAGAAAGGGGCATGGCTTCCAGAAGCGTGTGAATTGAAGTTCTTTTGTTTTGGTTTTTTTTTTTTTTCCATTCAGCAGATGCTGTGCTAAGATTTCCTTGATATATTGCCAAAGAGACATACTTCTAGGTTTTAAGCTTTCCCATACTAGCTGTTCTTGGCTTTGATGGTTGTTGATTCCAGTAGACATTGTGGGGGCCAAGCCTGTGAGACTTCATACTAAATCAACCCCAATCTTTCTCTGTCTAGCATAATACACTTCATGGTTAACCTCAAGCATCTCTTTTCTGCTCTAGTTATGAGCTTTCTAGGACAAGGGCCATCCTTCTGTTCATGCTGCATGGCACACTGCACAGAGGGCTTCGGGTTCAGTTGCCAAGGCAAAACACAGGTTAAACAGATACAGGACTCATAGAGGCCCCTATCTGCCAAGTCATGCTTTAGAACACATTTTCCTGTAATTTCTTACTTGTGTAAAGATTTCTCAGATACATATTCAAAATATGTTATCAGTTAGCTGAAAGTTTGTTTAGACCATAACATGGTTGTCTTTTCCCCTGGTACCCATGTGGTTACTCATTTTAACAGCTAGTTTCATTTCAAAATAATACTACTTTAAGACAAACTGTGTTTCAGAGATTTTCATGCCATGTTAATTTTTCAAGCTTCTAATGCTAGAGACTAACTGACATTGCTAGAGCCATTCCAACATGAAGCTTTTATTTGAAGTGATGTAGCAAAAAAAATTTAATCTACATTTAGTCACCTCTTGTTCTTGTAAGTAATCATCATTTATTTCACCGTGATTTCAAATAGGGATGTTACCACATGGAATCTCACAGCTTCATTTCCAATTAATAACATTCAGAAGCCCTGAAATGCAAAATTTCACTATTGACTACTTAAAACTCTAAAGTATTTCAGTCTCTCTCTAGAGCTATAGTGAAGATAATTTAATCATTCCTCATATAAATTATGTTAATTATCATACATAACATTTCTTTCTTATTACATCTTAGGCAATGATTCAAGTGTTAATATAAATGTATATTTTGAATTGGCTAGGAGGTCAACAAAAAAAAGAAATATTTTTATGAAGAAACAGTGGTTTCTGACTGAGATTCCTTTTATTTTATGTAACTTTTAATTCCCCTGTAGCACTTTCTTATGCAATTTTTCTATTCCTAATCTACTGAGCTGTCATTCATGATTAATTTTAAATTAATTTTATTACATGCATCTCATACCCTTGATAGAAGAGCAGTACAGTGTTTCACAGAATCGTTGGCAGTTCACTCAGATCTATGTCTCCCTCAAAATGAGCCTTCCTCTGTTTAAATGGGGAGACAAAATTTAAAAAAAGGTTCTCTGTTAACTGGATTTTAATGAATAGTAAAGCCTTTTATGTTCTATCTGCTTGCTTAAAAATTCAAGCTCTTAGCTGAGCAAGCAAGTGAACCCAAATTTCGTATTCCTAACATATATGGTATAACAGCTCAAGTCACACAAGCAATGAAGCTAAAGGAGTTGAAAGAGGGAGATAAAAAATTGATCCGCAATACTTTGGTCTGGCAGATCACATTTGGGCAGTAGCAGCTCAGGGGCCTGAAAATCAAGGGCCGAAAACCTGACCTGCTTCTTGAGAGCTGAGTCAGCACTTCACACCAGAGTTCTTCTGCCTCTGAGAGAGCCTTCAGAAGCCAAGATAGTTGAACTTGCTACTCCTGGGATTCAACCAGGTCGAATTATCCCATCTGCAGAGTAGATTTTTATTAATTTCCCATCAAACAATAATTTTTCGGTCTTTAAAAAATTCACCTTCTTGAAAAATTAACATGGACTTTTACTTTTTCTATATTTTAAATACTTTTTCTAGGCTAAATAATATAGTATGCTAATAAGGTAGATAATACTCCGAAAGGAGAAAAAAAAGCCTCTGAAAGTATTTGCCTTTACATATGGGACCCTCTGATTAAAGAAAGCAAAGTACACACCACCTCAGGTAATTTCAGTTCTAAAAGACAGAATCCGCAAGTTAGTGATTTCCTTAATGGAAGAGTTTTAACATTTCTTTTGGGAATACCAGGCACTTGAGCACTATTGAAGCAGAATGCCACTTACAGTTTAAAAAAAATTACTGTCAAGTGAATAATGGCTGCTCAAGGCACATGTTATCTATTTCTGCAATTAGTAGAGAAATCCTGTTATAAGACTCATTTAAAACATCAGTTTTACTGCCATGGGAAAGCAGCAATGTGTGCTGCATTTGGCACTACCGCTGTGCTGTAGTTAAAGGCCTGTCAAGCTTACTGTTACAAGGTTTTATTTTGAGATTTGTACAACTATGAGATATAAATATGCTCCAAACAAACTCTGCATTCAAGATTTCTCCTGAGAAGGAGTTTCTTCCTAAAGAAAATGAGTCAGTCAAAAGGGATTTTTTTCCTTTTTCAATATTGTCAAAGGTGATTTTTCTTTTCTAATGTTAAAAATATTAAAACTTTAAACCTAAATAGCAATATATTAAGCAGATACTCACATTCTTCTTGAAGCAGTGGATATGAGATTTGCCAAACTCTATTTCTCTCCGAGCTAAGTCCTGCACACCCAGTGTACTGTTTCCCGCCAGGTGACATACTATATAAGTTAAGAATCTGATGACAAGTCTTTCTACAGAGAAATTTGAATAAAGGATCAGTGAGTATAGCTGTATTTGCTCTCAAGTGAGGACACATGTCCCTGAAAACAGAGTAGTTCCAGAACTAACTCCTTTCTGAAGGAGTAGTAAAAAAATCTCTCCCTGTACATGTAAAAACTCTGATTCCCAGGAAACCTGCTCTAGCATGATATTTTAACCTAGAAATAGTAATTGCAAGCATGTACTCACAACATTTCCAAGCTGGCAATTCCAACATCCATTGTGCTATACATAACTGATCAGGGTTGAAAACCTTCAGCCTGTTATTTACCTATGTATAAAAATCCAGAAAACTTTGGGTAAATGCACCTCACAATAGAATTAGACTGGAAGGAGAAAAGAATGTTTAGATGGAGAAATTACACAAAATACAGCTCCTAATCCAGTATCCCACATTCATATGTAGTGCAGTGTTAAGTGTTCTGAATCCTCATATGAGGATTCCATTCACTTCCCTTCCTCCTCCTTGGTGCTGCTCAGATCCAGACTCATAAGACAAATGTCAGTATTTTTCCACCACATTCCTCATCTGGATGACATAAAGAGAGTCAGGACATGCTCCTGTCACATCAAGTCAAAGCCATTAAGAGATCTACTGCTCCAGAAGTTCAACCTGAAATACAGTTTCCTCTGAAAAGAAAATTTGGAATATCTTGCTATATTCTGTTTATATTTATTTAGATTATTTGTGAGAAAAAGAAGAGGTCTCTGTGCCTCTCACCATAAGCCTAGATGCAGATGTTAGCTTTGTAAACATGACATTTTGCACTTTTAAGGATATTTCTTATCTGTCTACAATATACGTGGCAGGTAATGCCAAACACTTTGCACTGTCAAGAAACACTATGCAAAAATGTTTCTTATGTGACAGTCCTGATGGAAAGATAAAAAAGCACAAGTATAATTAAGAAGCCTTAATAATGTACAGAGAACAAAAAAATTTATGGTTGGTAAAGTTTTTCTGCTGTTTGGGACAGGAGATTTCCTCTGGAGCAGATTTTCTCCACAGTCTATTTTTGTGTAATTTGACTGACTCTTTTCTTCCGAGCCTGCTCTCAGAAAATTACATGTACTTCAGGTTTCTTACTGTGGTGACTGATTTGGTGCTAAATAGGATGCATTGTGCAAGCAGATTGGTGAGGAACATTTTTCTGGGATGTAAACTGTGGCCTGGGCATAGAAGAGTGTGCAGTTCATGGTTGTGCAACATTCTTTTGGACATTAACAAGATGTGATGTGACTTTCCCTGGGAGAAAGTCTAACACAACGCAATGTTCCCATCCTATTAACTGGCACTACATAGTCCTAGGTTTTCATTCAATGTTGTTCACTGGTCTGTCATCTGCAAACATTGTCTCAACTTCTATAAAAATCAGATATATGTCTAAAAGAAAATATCAAACATTTTTTCTCTCTTCAAACTTTATTTCTAACATCATAAATTTCAAGTTTGGTTTTTAATTTTATTACATCATATTTGACACAGTTAAAATCAACCGCAAATTTTTTTGTTATAATCCAAGTTTTCATTCTAGTGGAATTCTTTCTTGGCCCCATTAAAAAAGAAAGATGCTTGCTGTTATCATATTAGTTTCACTTAGGAACTCATGCTTGGAGGGTCAAAAAAAAAAATTAAAATTAAAATATTTTGTCACTTATTCTATGAATTTCAAACTTGTACCACCTCTTTGATGGTCGAATTTTGAATGTTCTCATGGTAAAGAAGGAGAAGATTTATCAGAAGTAGGATTCAGTCCTGAGGCAGCCATGACAGTAAGTGCAAATTTATGTGCTCTAACACGCTTAAAAGTTCATCTAGTGGGGGTGTGGGAAGAGAACAAGGGCATAAAACCAAAAATAAATGTCTTTTAACCACTCGATTTCTGCAGGTATGAGGAGACCCAAACAGGTTTTTTTCATCTCATAGTATGAATGCCCTATTTCCAGCCTCGTTTATATAGTCCTTATGAGAAGAGACATTTAATAAATTAATTACAAAGTAAATCTGAAGTAGTTTTGTTCCCTCCTCATACCTTTGTGGATAGAAATCTTTGGTGTTTTGACTGTGTGAAAGTGGAGGGTGTCCAAGACAAATTTGCATTCTCCAACATACCTTAAATGTTGCCCTAAGGCTTACACCACTTTTTTTCATTCATTCCTGATATATCTGGTAAAAGATTGTAAATTGAAATAACAATTGCTAGGCTCAGCAGAAAAGAAAAACCCTACATAATGACAGATTCTTGGACCATTAAACTTTAAGACTATACTTATTTTTCTAGTCTCCATTCTTTCACTGCTGCATTTTGCTCTGGCTTCTGGAGATATCCAGTGGAGACCCTCTCCAGAGGACAGAGGAATCCTCTCCTGAATCAAATGCTGCTTGCACAATCAATGTATCAGCACAGAAGAAGGCCTTGTATACAAATATTCATGCTTCCTTTGCGCAGGTCAAAGCACTACAGCTTTGACATGAAAGCAAGGTCTGAGAATATTTTTGACAGAAAGATTGACAGCTCTCTATTGGTCACAGCTGATCTATGGAAATTTCTGGACTGTGTATAGCTGCAGAAGTCACTTTAACCTTGGGCGGTTGCTGTGGGTTAATAACCCTGGGTATCTGTTGCTGCAATTTTGTTTTCTTATTTTGAATTTCTTTCTTACATGATTATTTTTTTAACATCTCCTCTCCCTGGCAGTAAGTTGATATACGTTGACAGGTTTAGCTTCACAGTCAGTCAAAAGAATAAACCGCTAGATTGACGATGCACTTGTTTCAAAGATATTAATTTTTTTATCATTGAGGACACTAAAACTCACTGCTGTATCTGAGACATTAGTCAACAATATGACTCTGAGCCTAGCTTTTTATTTGCATTAGTGTCACAAGTTTATCAAGAAAAACAAGGTTACCGAAGTATGAGTTTGAAGACATATGAAAGTGACACCTGTTTTTGTTACACCCCTCCCAGGCTTCCCATTCTCTTGCTTTGTGAAGCCTTTCCAGTCCAGCAACTTCTAAGAGCATTTTAAAATGTATTCTTCCTCAGCAACTGCTTCTGTTTACAGTAGAGCTTTCAAGAGCTGACAGGTATGCCTTAGTGCACTGATTTATTTATCCTATTCACATGCAAAGCTGCACACAGCTTCTTAGTGATGTCTCAGGTTGAGAACTGAAAGCACACTGTAGCCAGTTAGGTACTGAATTTTGACCAGGAGCTATCTATGTCAACTCAGCTTACAGATCAGGGTCTCCAAGGGAATAGGGCCTGTGATTTGTAGACTGTTTTTCCAAAAGCAGGCTTCCAATAAACTGTTTCTTGTAAAATGAAGTTTCAGAACACACCCTGAAACACTAGTTTTGATGAAAAAACACATTCATACACTTGCTTGAAGTGTTTGAAGCTGTTCAAAGATAATTTTATAAAGCCTTTGTAAAATTAGCCCAAGACAATAGTTTTTCTAAGAAAAGTTATACATACAGAATTTAAAATACTTATTTTTATTAATATCATCACTGAATACAAAATAGGATATCAATCTTTCCATCAAAAGCACAGAAAGCAGAGTGTGTGCTTTTCTATCTTTAAAACCGTGAGATGGAATTGAGTCCTCTCAGGGTCCTAGATGTAACTAGTTTACCTTTTGTGATAAATTTATCCTACCATTTGTTGTCTCCATTTATCTTTCAATTATATGTTCACAGCATTGCCTGATATTTATTCTGACAGAATGGTAAAATTCTCAAAAATTCTCAAAAATGTTAGTAATCCTGATTGACACATAGGCATGTAAATTTCAGATGATATTGACCAGGTTTTAGGGCTCACAGTCCATATAGTTCAGTCTTCTCCTGAAAAAAACAAATTCCAAATAACCACTAATATATCTCCTCAGGAATGCTGCAAACAAAACATATATCAGAATACATTGTTTAAATTTTTTTCTCTGCCTTGTTGTTGTCTGAAACAGTTTTTGCACACACCCTTTAGAGGACAATGTTAAGAGAAGCTTAAAAACTCTGCAGAAGGCTAGTATGACCCCCTGCCAAGACGTAAATCAATGCTCATGGAAAGTAAAACCACTTATCTCCATTTATTTCCCCACCCTATTTCACCCAGTAAAAGCAAGTGAAATGAAACAGGAGACAGTGAGAGCAAGACACCCAGTGCAGGGAACAAAGAAAAGCTAGCAGAAAAACATCTGAAGGAAGAACTGATTTTAAAAAATAGTATGCCTCTCCTGAAATACACCTGTCCAATCATTTCTAGTGTTTTCTATTATCTAGTGTGTTCAGGGAAGTATATTCTTTTCTGTTTAATGCTGTAGGTATGGTTTTGTGCTGTAATCAGTGTAACAATGAACACCTTATTTTCTTGTCCTGATAATGGATTTGGCTGTACCATATCCAGTGTAGTAGGAATCCATCTTCAAGTGAATCTGGAGCTCTAGTATGTCTCTGTAAGCAAAATTATGGTGTGCCACATAAGCCAGAGAATGAGGAAAGTTTACAGTGGTGAGGTAATAGTGTGTAAGGAACATTTATAGTGTGGTGAGGTAATATGCTGTAATAACTAAATCTGTTGAAATAAAAATTCACCTGATTCTTATGTACAACTGATGAGCAGTCAAAACAAACCCTGCTAAACCTATTTCCTTTTTCTACTACCTCTATCAACTGAAAGTCTAGAAAATAATTGTAGAATTTAATATTAACAGAAAATGTTTTGCTCAACATGGAACAAAATAGAATGAACTTTATATATCAGTAAGACAGAAAAACCTGCTTACTGCTGTAATTTTTAACTTTAGTTTCACATGGACTTGCCACAAGTCAGAATAAAGTTAATTCAGTGATTTTGTTGTTGTTGCTGAAGCACTTCTTCCCAGGTTCTGTTCCCCCTACCTTTTAGTTTTGTTTTGCTTTTTTTTTTGTGGCTAACAGCATATTTGTTTAGGAGGTAAAAAAAGGCTTCTTCTGCTGTAAAACCAGAACTTGGGAGAGCAGATGTGAGAAGGTTTCTGCCCATATTTCCAAGCAAGCTGGACAGGCATCCTCAGAGTGTACAGAACATCTACTCTGCTGTTTTGCTTTTGCCTGTTGTGTCTGCCTGTTGTACTGAAGGACAACCAGCCAAACTTAGCTCGGCAGTAAGGTAGGCAAGGTAAGTCCCCACTCAGTGTATAGTGTCCACTGAATTAATTTACAATTGCCGCAGCACATAATATCTGCATTCTTTCTTTGTAGGCACTGGAAATGGAGGACATAGAGCGCAGGGAATTTCTGGCCCTGTTTTTCCAAAGGCTTGATCACACCTCCGGTGCAGTAGTTCACCTTATCAAACACAGGCAAGTTTCACAAACCCTGCTCTGGTTCAGCAGCTTCCTGCTGCATGAAGTGTGGCATGGACCCGGTGTTCCAGCGAGGCTGATATTTGATGCACATAACTCAGGAGTAGGACACTGTTTTTAACTTAGGGCAAAACCTTTGCCTGTCCTGCAGCAATTCCTAGCCACCACAAAATGAAAGATTAATCTTTGAGAATAACTGAGGGTAGAAATATGATCTTTTCAGCCCTCTTTTTTTCTTTTTTTTTTTTAATTTCACGGTCTTCATTATAACCTTCAATGTGCTTGAACCTGCCCTTCCCCCTCCTGTTCCGTCTTCTCTGCTTTTTTCAAACATTAAGCAAGACATTGAGAAAGGACATTTTACTACTAGAAAGGAATTTTATACAGAATCTGCTTCTAACCCCTCAAATGCATGTCCATCTCTTTGATATACAGTGTTCTGCACATCCTGGCCTGAGAGGCACTGGGTAAAAGTAAACAGAGTGAAACATAAGACTCCCAGGCATTCGCAGAGGAGCAGTACCACCCCCTGGCACACCATTCCTTCCTTTTTTTTTCCAAAGGCAATCAATCATTTGTCAGTGAAAAACCTCCCACCTTTGCTGATTTTTTGCCTTTGCAGAATATATTAGTTAAATCTTCTACTATGCAGCCAAAGGAAAATCTCTGCCTGAAATGGTGTCCCCAATTTAAACACAAATTTGTCATGCCCATTTAATCCTATAATGCTTATCTGCTTTACCACCTTTGGGGTGTACAGACTTTCGCTATCATCAAAGTCCCAAGCACTCTCTCCTCCATTTCCCTATTATAATCCTATAAATAAACATTTGAAGAACAAAAAGGACTACTTTGTGTAGGGATGGGGGAAGGGGTTCCTAGGTGATTTTTGAAAGGACACTACTAAGCTAATCACTCGCCTTGCAGATGTGTGCCCATTTTTTCAGGCTTTCCAAAAGTTGCTTTCATTTGTGTGCTTTCATTTCGTGTCAGATTAACCCAGCGCAGTGATTTGACAGCCAGATTCACATCCAAAATGGGCTTGTTTCATAGCCTGCAAACTCAAATTATTCCCAGGATTTTCATATGTCAGCTGCTGTAAACATGCATGGAGATAACAGCAAATATCGGAGGTTTGACTGAGCCGGCATTGCAGCTCTCAGCACCACTCCTTGAAATGTTTGAAGGTATCTTAGTAACACAACTTCATTTTTTTCCTAAAGAAAAAAAAAGGCTTAATGTCTTTCAGACTGTTAAAAATTAAAGACTTTCCCATGTGAGCCCTTACATGAAGCTGCTTTACAAAATTCAGATGGAGGATATTTAACAAATGTGGAACATAGGAAATTTTGACTAGCAGTGTATATTTTCAAATATTTCTCTACCCTTCATTTTTTCCCATAGATTTCTTGCAAAATCCTGGTTTAAATTTAGTAATTTCAGACATTATATGGAGGTAAAGTGTCTAAATGGGCATGCTGTGAAATCTAAACCTGGGCCTGGACAAGATGTTAGAATTTGTGAGATCACTTGTTTCTGTTCACAAGGAATATTGTTGTGTTTCTGACCAAAATTAACATATTTTTGCATTCAAAACCTAGAACAAAACAGGAAAGTTTATTCACTAAATTAAAAATTAAAAACTCTTATTCACTTCAATGATCTCTGGATTAGATTTTTGTTTTCAAGACACCAATAATCTGTCAAAGATAATCCTACATGTACCACTAAATTGCCACAAGAAAGTTAGAGCAAACTACCATTATTAGACTCTATGAAGATGCAGATGTGAGATAATAACTGAAATAATGATGCCAATTTCTTCTTTAAAATGCTTGTTTGTGGTAATTTGAAAAGTCTGTGTCGGGAAAGTCTAAATTGATGAGTAATAAAATGAACTGTAAGTACTAGTTGTTTTCTTCATAGACTGCTCACTTCCACACAAATATACACACATACACAGTGTAATCTTGTGTTGTTTGTAGCCTGAGCCAGACTATGAGTCAGGGAAACCAGGACTGTGATACCAAGTAACCCTGCATCACACTAACCTGCACTAAATTTCAGGAAGCAGTAAAACCAAAACCCTTGACTTCAAATATCTCTTACAACTTTGTATTTCCCTTCATTAAGAATCATAAGGCAAAGTGATCCCAGAAATCAAGAGAAAAAACCTGTTATTTTTATACAATCTATCAAATTTCCAACCATACTCCTTTCCAATTAACCTAAGATAATTAGCTACTACTAATCATTGATGAAGAAAGATACGTCAGTCAGACCTAACAGAACTTCATTCACATTTTTCATTGACTGAATGGAAAGAAACTGGAGATAGTATAAAGCCTGCATTAAGTACTTTTCTATAAAAACCTAAAAAGATACCCCAACAAAGTCACTGATCTATAAAGCATAATCCATAAACTTCCATGGAAAGCACTGAAGTTGGGAAAGTTGTTGGTGTTCTTGAACATATTTAAATAATTTTCAAATTGTCAGACCAAGAGGAGCTACACATTTTTACTATAAAATTCTTTGCCAAATGTGATGGGCTTAATATCTCTGTTAATATCTTTAGTACTCCATCGAAAGCTGAAGCATTAGCAAATGCCAGAAACAATGTCATAGTCAACCCCTGCTTGATTAGGAGTGCTTCAGCTGCAATGTCAGTTTAAATGGATGTATAAATAGGATGGGGGAGTGTCGCCCTGATTTTTTCAGCCTTCTGTTTGTGTCTCACAGTTTCATAGTTCTTAGGTTGTTTCTCATGCACGGGTGTTATAAATAGAAGCAATGTTTTCCTTAAATCAAGATAGTTTACATCCTTAGTATTAGAGATATCGACAGCTGATGGACAGTTGTCTGGACCACTGGGATGGGGAGAGGTGTCAACCTTCTCCCCCAGTCCCTGACCTTTGTAGAAATACTATATAAAGTGGAGTCAGATCTTTTAATAAGCAGTCCGTGACTTCTCACCAGTGAGTGTGTGTGTCTGTGTGTTGAACAGCGACAGGGGAGCAGGTTCTATATTAATCTGTAACTTCAAGAGTGTTTATTCTCAGTAAAGTCTATTTAAAATAAAGGTGGCACTTCTGAATAGTCAAGGGATATAATTAATGATTTGTTCCACATTTCATACACAGAAGCAGATGTATGTATAGGAAAGCTGAATTTGTATTCTTTCTCTAAACACTTTTGTCTTCAGCACTTATCTCCCTTTGAATGACATTAAATTGGAATTTGGTATGTCAGACCAGATGTGTTCGGTAATTCCTTTATTTTGCAGGGAGATGACTGGAAGAGGTTTTGAAAAGGTTGTGCTTTTCATTTAAGAAAGCAAAGCCTATAAATGGGTAAAATTCTTGCAAACACAAGAGTAGTGAGAGAGAACATCAGATTTAAGAATTTGTTCATTCTCAAACAATTTAACATGATTTCTTTTTCCCCTGGAATTTTTAAATGCTGACATCTGAAAAAGTTAAAATGTATAAAGTGGAAAAAAGTAGTATCATGAGCATTTATAGTTATCCTTAGCCTTGTGCATAACTAATTTCCAGCTCACTTTAATGAAAATGAACAGCATCACAACAGACTCAAAATACACCTTGCAAAGCTAGGAGTGTCAGAATATATTAGTGTCCACAGGACACCTTCAAAGTGTGAGGCCCTTGTGACAACAAAGCCCAAATATTGAGAAATTTCAAAAATTCCCCTCTTGAGAGAGAATTTTGCAACAGTTTGGGCAATATATATCCTTAGAGGCTATATCATAATTATATAGCCTCTTTATCCTTAGAGGCTATATCATAATTTTCATATGTATTTTTTACTGAGCCTAGATGGCCTTTTGATGTCAGTCTTGTGGTAAAGCATATTCTGAGCTTTAGAACTTTTGGTAAACTTCTGTTCTCAAACATACTAAAATCAAAGCTGATGTTCCAGCACTACCTGAAGAAAGCTGACTGGAGCACATAAAAACGTGGAGGCAAAACATTGTGGATGAGTTCCCTGCAAAGTGAATCCATCATGGTTCTTAGGACATCCCATGAAGAGGTCTTTCTTACCATATCCAGACCGTTTTTCAACCCAGAGTGTTGATTCATATACTTTCTGGTATTTCAGGTGCTTTCTTTCAGGACGCACTTGCTTTAGGGACTACAGAGTCCTCTCATTCTTAACTTGGAGGCTACTTGAACACCTCAGCTGACATCCTGAATCAGCCTCCTGGCACTATGTACCTCTTCAGTCTCTGTAGCCCTGGGGAAAAGAAGGTGTTTGTGAGATTCATCAACATGAATATTCATGTATGTGTCTAGTTACATGGTTAACCCTTACAATGCTTTAATAGCACCTAAACTAGTAGTTAAGCTTTAAAATTTTCAAGTGCTTCCTTTGATAGTCTTGTTTCCCACAAATGAGGAAGAGGGCAGATGAAGATCTTACACTCTGTGGTTGTTTGGAAGTTCACTTTCACTTTTAACAGTGCGTCACATAATAATTTTGTAATAAAGGTGTGGCTGGACTTACATGTTCAAGGGACAGAGTTATAGATACTGCACACATAAGAAAAACCTTGACAACCTGGATATTCCACTGTCATCATCAAAACTCATATTTAAGGGAAATTTACTAAACAGCCTAAATTTGTATATTCTTTGTTGTTAAAAGTTTCATTTCAATGTGGAATTGTTTTCCTTTATTTGACTATTTCTAAAAATTACCTTATTTTTTAATTGATTGAAAATTCAGATTTTTAAGATTTTATTCACTGAAGAGTAGATGTCGCTTTTTTTTAACTGCGGAGATATTTTTTTCCTCTTACAGTAAACTCTGACAGAGAGACACACAGTAAACCCATAAAGTCAGGACCGAAGTATGGCTTTTAGTAATTTCTCTACCTTAACCACACTTTGTAAAGATCTACAAGAAGATTACACCTCTGGTAGTCTACTTTTCATTAGTGATGTGTATAAAATTGTATTCATAATCTTGCTCTGGACAACTCTGTGGACAGAACCTGCTCCCACTTGATCAACATTACATTAGAGTGTGGTATTTCAGTTGTAACAAAACCTTAATAGATGGTTACTTTATCTTTTTCAAGATCAAGAGGACCAGGAGGGTCTTTGCAAAAATTTCTGGCAGACAAGTCTGTCCTACTGTTTGGACTGCATATTACAGACAGAGAGGTAATGTCAGCAAGTCTATTTTTAGGTTTTATACTGCTGTGCATTTAACACATTTTTTACTTCTTAATGTACCTAAATCCTAATTTATAGGACCATTACGTCGATGCAGATTATTGACCTTCTATCAATTATTTGCATCTGCTGCTTACATTCTCAAGTTTCTAAACACTCAGAAGCCATCACTTGCAAGTGGTTAGCTTGCTGTCCAGCAACTCCAGTAAAAAGGTAGTCTGGAATAATATGGGTGCCTCTTGCTTCTTTCAAAAATTAATATTAAAAGAGTCTCATGTTTGCAGTATTACTAGAGGATCCTTTCTAGCAATAATACTAAGGTCCTGTCATTGCTTCCTGAAGTAGCCAGTGAAGTTACGCTACTTTTTTTACTTTATTATATTTGTGAATTATCTGGGGTCTTTTTCAAACTATGTATTTTAAAATTATTACCATTTCTAGTGCAATGATAATCTTTTGTATATATTGTATTTTCATACTTAAAAATTAGTAATATGGTATCTTAAATTAACACTGACCAACAGCAGCCTATCTCCTCCAAGACAGATGAGGGAAAGTGAGTAGTCCCATTTCACAAATTTTCCCCCAGAAGCAATGGGAGTAAAGAGAATAAGGAGGGATTTTCCCCTTCCAGAATGTGTTTTTGAGTGTTTTGGCAGATAGAAGAGAGTCGAAATGGGTTTCATTATTGAATTCATTTCAATGGCCACTTAAAAACAATTTGACCACTTAACTGACTAAAACCTAAAGAATTTGTCTGTTCCCCACCCCCCAGTACACATTGCATGAAGAATGGACTCTCCAAATTCAAGGTCAGCCAATCTCTTGGAATTACATCATGTAGTAATTAGCTGTTCCACACATCAGTGCATCTTTACTCAAAAAAATGCAAAGAGCCTTATTTGGATTGATTGGTCCGACTTAGGACATTTTATATGCTGAATTAGAAAAGGGCTCCATATCTTATGTTAAATTTGGAGAACAAACCATTATTCTATTACCAATTCCCAGAAAGGACATTAAAACCATGATAAGCATTAATTTTGTTATACTCTTTAGCTTAAGATGTTACAAATATATTTCTTTACATAAATCAAATATTACAAACCATGTTAAATCTGGCTGTGGGGTATTAAAATCACAAAGTTTTGAGCTGAAAAACTGATCTTCAGACTAAGGTCTGACTGTCCAACCCAGCAATCCATCCTACTCCCTACCTCTGCCTAAAATACAAGCAATTGCAAAGAAATAGAATTCTACCTTAGACAGCTTCTGCTGGGGAGATAATTTTCAGCTTTGTTTTGATAAGAACATCTCCAAATGGTTCATATTGACACCAGAGCTGCTCTGAACTGTATGTGTATTTGTACAAGCCCAAGTCAATTTATTCACTGAGAGCACTGACTGAAAGACAGCTTTACTGGTGGGTTTGAAGTTAAGCAGTCACATGAAAGAATTTCTCTGTTTTGTGTTAGAGATCCTCCACCGCATCCTCAGAAGTAAACAATCCTCACATGTGAATAAGGGAACTAAACTAAGGCACAATAGCAGGCACTTTAAAAGCAAGCTCCCTTTGTTGGCTTCTGCAGAGTGACAGATGTGCCAAGATTTACCCAAGCAAGAGACCCAGTTGTCCACCTCTTGCCTTCTTGGAGTTTCCCCCATACCTTAACCCTATTTCACATGTAGATATACCATTGGCAGCTATAAAAGATTGAAAGTATTCTTCAAGGAACCTGCTGTACAAAGCACCTCATGCACAGTGTATAGTTTGTGTTTCCTTACAGAGGACCAAAACTGAAAGCATACCGTTTATTTTCTGATCAAGACACAAGATCATTCATGCAGCAATTTAGGACAGGTGTGTTGAAAAAAGCGTCAGAATCTGAAGTTTCATCTAAATACCACTGAATAAGGAAGGTCTGACTGTGTAAGACATAAGGAGAAAATTATTTAAGATTTGCCACCTCTCTTTTCATGGACTACCAGCTAGAATTTGCCCTTGAAGTTCCCTATTTATGGTCGGAAGCTAAGACTAATATATTTTATTTTGGTTTTTGATAAAGATTTGTGGCATTTTATGCATTCATATAAATTTAGTAATACATTAAAGCAAATAAAAATAAAGGTGCTATTCTTCAGCTCCAAGCATGATACAAATTTCAAGCATTCCCCCATATGAGCAGAAGCTCAAAGGATTGTAGAAACAGCTCTGCTCTGTAGACCAGGATTTCACTATTAATTTCACTCTCATCCAAGAGATTTCTTCAAGAAATCACTGAAGCTAGACTGAAAATAAATACATAGAGTAACAAATTTCATCTTCATGCACAAATCCTCAGCAAAATCAGCTACTCGTGAGCTTTGTCTGCAGGATTTACTGAGAGTAACCCAGAACCAAAGAACAAAGATTTAGGAAAATCCAAAACACAAACTCTGACAAATTAGAGAGCAGAAACAAGCCTACACCACCCCTCTGGAATGCCTTCTTAGAGCACAGTTGCAGTGACACAAGCTATTCACAACCCTCATTGCATGTGCTGCAATTGTCAGGGGAATATGGTGGTGAATCATATAATCATCCAAGTCATAGCAATGTAAAATCATCTTTTTTGTCTTTCCCAGGGGTTATCTCTTCCCTGCAAACCACCTTTGTGAATCCCTACTGGCTGCAGGAGAGCTGACATGAACACTTTCAGCTGTGTACAAATTGTTAGGAATGGCTTACGCTCTTGAAAGCTTCCAAATTTAGCAATATGACTCATATAGTTTGATAATTNTAAAAAAGATAGGCTGACCACAGAAATGTTTTTCAACACTGGTAAACTGGGAAGAGAGTACCATGTGAAGAACAATGAAAGGCTTTTTTTTCATATTACAAAGCAATTCCAAAAATATGAAGCAGGTTTTGGTCTATAATTAAAATTTACTGCATATGTAGAATTTTCAAAATGTCAGTACAAGATATTCAAAATATTTCTGCCGGGTTTTGCTTGAAAAAAGGATTTGGTTCCAACAAACTGATTTTTATGCATCCAAGGTGCAATCAACCCTAATATAAAATTAAGAACATTCAGTAAGTAACAAAAGAACAACAAGAAATATAAGCAAATAAAAATACAGAATTTTCCTTCAGGCTCATCTTAGGTGTTCAGTCACCATCAAAGAAGTGATGAGTAAAATGCATTATTTCAATAAGGATCTGCCCAACAAAGAAAATAAGACCAGAGTATCAACTGAAGAAAATTCCATCCCCAGATAACTATATTAAGAAATGTTAAGCCATTGTAAGGAAGAGGTACCACAGAATTTTACAGAGTTTTACTCTGCTAACATGTTTTATAGCTCTCTTAAACTTAGAAGATTTTAAAGTTTCTTTGATTTTCATCTAAATTAAATACTTCAGTAAGTTATTCTAAATTTATAGTCTTTTGTTCAGAATTCCAGAGCAGCTTACTATGATTTCTATCAGGATAATAATAATGAATGTTTTTCATTTTATTACTTGATATGTCAATGGATTTAAACAATTTCTGCAACCTCATCTTGAAATGGAGAGCCATATTAAAATATTAAGCTAATGGAACAAGCATCCTGGTTCGTAAAGTGTTCAAACTGAGGGGTTTATCCTATTATTATGTGCTACAGCATGTACTTCCACTGGAAGGGTATAAAGCCCTGTAATTTGTCTTTTACTGAAACTGTTCAAAACACATCTAGCTTTTTATATATTTATAGCTGCCAATGAACTGGTAATGGTGTAGAAAATGAAATCCTCATATACTAATCATAGGTAATGGACAGTTCTTAAGGTGACTGTATTCCTGATTACACTTTTGTAAGCTCAGAAATTATATTCCATCACCTCACGCTGCTCAGATGTGTCAGCTACTGAACAGATTTTAACCAGGAACAAAAAGCAAAGGATGTTTTGAAATGCAAATTCAGAGCTCATATTTTCCTTCTGTGCTTACTATTTAATCTTTCCAAAATGTCTGAATAAAACCACAAAGCATCACAGCCCTACTTAATTTCAAAGCATCAACATCTTTTAATTTAAAAAGGGGCTCTATTGTAATTTGTTTATGGGAAAGCTATAAAGATATACATGATAACCACTCACTGAATAAGTTCCAAGCATATAATTTTGCTTCTGTACTTTGAAATGATGAGTAGTCCTTTCTGACTATGGAGGCTGTAGCACTATTTAGTGAATATTCTCCTTGTTCGGTTTTCCCTCTTCTAGCATTTACTTCATAATAGCTAGTTTGATTCAGCTTTGTTGTGGGTTGCATTTTTTATGGTTATTGTTGTTCAATTCCATGCCAGCTTGCAGCAAATGTGCTCATATAGCATAGATAATTATGTGTGATTTTATCCCTTAATGAAAGATAAATAATTTGGCAGTCTTGCCTCGTGTATTTTTTTTTCTATTTTGATACAACTCATTATTTGGATTGGGTCTTTTTTAATACAGCTTTGCAAGCAGAAAGAAATGTGTTTCTTGGATCAATTATATAGCTTTTAATGCAAGGTACTGCTATTTGTATTAGAGATTTTCATATTATCATTAATTTCTAACATTATGATTTAATTGTAATTATACAGTTCTTGGTCTAAAAACTGAATAATTTCTGTTATACAGGCAGAACAATTTCAAAAGAAACAGCAGAAGGCACATTTATAGCAACTAAGTAGAATGAAAAGCAGTAGTCAGTTTCTAATTTCCATTAGATCCTATTTCTTCTTGTCTACAACCCTTAATGTAAAGACATACATGTCAGGGCAGAACAGGACTGAACAAAGAAATATTTATGTTAGAATTTCCACTTTCAAATCAGATTATACTTCAAGGTGTTAGACTTGCAAATCTCAGGCAGTTGTAGAGTTGTTAGAGTTGTTAGAGTTTCACACCTTACAAAGGAGTGCTTGACAGAAATTTTTTAACAAACCTATATGTAAAACTGTGTTTTCATGAAAAATATTTGCTTCTAATTTTTCTAATTGTTGGGAGGAAGCTTAATAATCTGCCAGAAAAGTCAACAGCTCTACTTCAGTGCTCTCCAGTGCCATGAATGTTGCACAAAGATGTTCAGCGCCACCCAGAAGGACCAGACAAAAAAGATAACTATCAACTTGGCAGTTTTGGCTTCATGCTCCAACAATTTTTCTGCTAAAATGGGACACCACAAAATGAGGACAACCAAGGAGGAAAAGCAGTTTATGTAGCTCAGCGGGCTGATTTATCCTTTATTTATTTATTCAGGAAAAGAAAGTTAGACAGGAAAAACAAATACTGAAATAAGTGGAAGGAAGAAAAAAATAAATAAATGAGTTGCCAGTTAATTTTTTGCTTAATAATCTTTGCAAAGATAAATGCATGAATAACACCATTGGGTTCCAATCAAAAGAGAAACTGTTACAGTTAGGGAATAATATAAGAAAATCATAAAACTAAACCCAAGAAATTAACTATTTGCAAGCAAAATATATTTATGGAGAAATGTCAAATTTTAAAATAAAATAGTAACCAATGCATAAACATCCATGTGACCACTGTACCTGGTTTTGATGGTGTGCTTTTCTTTTGTCTGAACAAACTGAAGCAGACATCAGCATAGTTCTGGCAGCAAAAGAAACAAGTCTACAGGTGACAGAAGATATGCAGCTGAATAAATCATTGGATTAGAACACTGCTGTGCAACAGTTTTTATATATTAAGTCAAGCTGTGTTGCTCAGACTGGGGAAAGGAAATTCCACATGTATCTTCTTGGGACCACCACTGGAGTAAAACATTTAGGTATGACAAGGTCAAGAAAGAGTTAGGGAAAAAAAAAAGCAGAAATAACAGTTAAGTACTTGACCAACTAAAGGTTAAAACTTCTTTCTCCTGGTAGCTAAGTTTAAGGCAGGATTTCCCACAGTGGAAATGAATGAAATCAGCATGGACAAGGGAGAAAAGTATCAAGCCTGCAAATACAATTAGAATTAAACCCAGCATTCCGTTGCCAACAGCCAAAATTAGCTGCATTTGAAAGAACCCATATCTATTCTACATATAGTTTGTAAGCACGACATCATTGCAGAACATATCCAGGAGAAGGAAGGTACATGAACTGGTGAACAGTTCCAGCATCAGGCATCCAGCTTAGTAATGTAGAGTGCATTTCAGATGGAGCTGAAGGCTTAGCGCAGGTGGGCTTTGCTCTACTCCAACTCTGCAGCAACTTCTTCCTTAAAAACTAAAGTAAATAGAGAATATGTTATCTAAACTGGAAGATTATGTATATCCAGAACAGCAGATATGATAAACACACTGTTCAAATACAAAATCACCATTTACATAGGTGACTTTGGGAGACCATGCATTGACTTCATGTACAGTCCACAGAAAAGTGTCCTGAGTAACCAGAATGAACCTCAGAAAGAGCAGATAGGCAGTAGATTAACCAAATGGCTAAGAAAACAAAAAGGATGGGTTGAGATAGAGAGGAGAAAGTCAGAATGGTCATACATTTTGAGTCCTAATTTCTCCAGCAATTTTGTTTCTTTACTGTTAGGAGTTAAAGCTCTTTATAATCAAAATTCTTGCCTTGTCCTGAAATCTGGAACACTTTTAAAGAGAAAGCCATTATATACTATCGTTGACCTTCTGCGAGACTGATGTTATGTCTATCTGCCCACTGAATTTCAGGAAGGATGAGCCCTAGTTTTGCATGATCTATTGGTGTCCACGTAACAGATTTCATTATTATAAAAAAAATCCTTTTAAGTCATCATTCTGTTTGTATAAAAGTTTTCCACCACTTTTCCTTTTGCTGCATAATGGATATCTTTCAAAATTATTGCCAATTTTTTTAATATCTGAGACTGAAATGAGGACAGAAGTTTGTGTTAAAACAACTAGGAATAAATGTGTTCAAATAATTTTTATTTGGTATAATAATACCTTGGGGTATTGAAAAGCAATATGTGCTTTCACTATAAACCCAAGAGTACAGATGAGCTTAGATTGCTTCTGTCACTTCAATGAACTGAGCAGATGGATTCACTTTTTACAAAGGTGGTATTGTAAAAGACATATAAAATGTGACGTGCTCCATACAGTGTTACCACTTGTTCTGTCTAGCCTATGTGCCTCAAACCATCTTGCAAATCTCCAATCCCAATTCTTTTTGGAAAAGCCTTCCCACCTGCCTTTCTCCTTTGTATTTTATCCAGCATACCAGAAAACAACGTTTCTACAATATTATTTCACTACAGTAGCTTGTAAAACTCTTTGCCACAGCTGTCAAAAACTTCATGGCCCTGCAAGCAGTTGAGTGCTGCTTTTGACTGAAGCATCACTCTGTAATAGCAGCTGCTTGGGCTCCTGTATCTCCAGTCCTTATCTGACACTAACCCTGGGACAAGAACAGCACTAAGGCCACTCACATTTTCTATGATGCACTAAACATACAGCAGAATCTAGGAGGCAATAAGCAGGCCAGAACACAATGCTTTCAGGTAACATTTAAGGAATACTTGGATCTTGTGCCAGTTCTCTGCACAAGAGCAAATTTCACTTGCAATGGCTATGAAACATTGTCAGCTGGGCAGGAATGTGAATTTCCTGTCATCACTGTGAAGTACAGCTTTTCATTTAGCTTAGAAAAAAAAACAAAAAGGAAAAATTAAGATTAAGAAGAAAAAAAATGAATGTATGCTGTTTCTGAGATATACCTTTTCACACCTACCAGCACAAGAATTTGAAATAGTGTTTGTTGTACTAGAATGAATCCTTTATCCTCTACAAGTCTTAAATATTTAGGTCATCATTTCTTAAACTCATAAAAGTTCTTGCACATTGTGAGTTATAGTCTGATTAATACTACCAGAGAAGATCTACCCCTATTCACAGACAGCTTTTATGCTACAGAGGAAGACAAATAGGGGAAGAAAAGAAATCCAATCCAGAATTGGCATACAACCTGTAGGATTAAAAATAAAGATGACCTGTTCTGTTTTGATACTAACCAAGCAGATTTAAAAGGAACAGACTCTGGCTTTCAAGATGAAACAGGTATGCTTTTTAAGAATGTCACTCTAGAAAATGCATCAGGAAAATCATGGTTCAAAGGCTTCTTGACATTCTGTTCCTTGTCTGTTACTGTAGGAAGATTTTCTTTTCTCTTATTTTCCACAGACAATCAGGCTTCAATTTAACCACACGGGTGGACAAGGTTGGGCATATCTTCAAGTCAGAGTTTCAAACTCATAATTTTTGTAACATTGGAAGCAGGTCAACTGATTTTCCTTTCAGGGAAAACCTGTCTCCAAATTGCCATCTTTGAACAAGTTTCCTGGTATTATTTTTACCTTGTACAACTTTTTTTCTTTTTAAAAATGCAATTTTCCACCTACTACTCAGAAGTCTTCATATTACTGAGAAGTCCTTGTTCTTAGACTGCATTTCAAGTTCAAAGGCTTTCCAGCAAGTTTTATTTTACTGAAAATGCCTTTCTTTAAAGATCACCATGTCATTGTTAGCAATATGACCTTGAGAACTTTTCTGTGGCAGAAAAAAGGTATTCCTTGAAAGATTGGAATGGGATTCCTGCACAAATATCCATAGCTTTTTCAGACTCCCAGACATGGAGCAAACAAAACTTTGACAAAAAGTTGCTTTTCACAGGAGAGGGTTTTATTATCACATACTTTTTCTGGGTTTTCAAAAACTATCTGAGTTTGTATGTGGCAAGTAGTTTTAAACCTCTGTGCCTTATACAAAGAAGAACAAGTGAAAGAAAAGTGAAGTCTCAGCATTCATGCTTGACAGAAAAAAAGACCATTGCTAGTGTCTGTATTGGTTTGGCATGAATGGTAAAAATCCAATTAGTGAGCTGCTTTAAAACTGACAGCCAGGTTGGCCAATTGGATACAAGTGTACACCTCTGGGACACACGGCTTAAATACAGGTGGGATTTTGGGAAACTTCCTCTTTTCCCATGGGCCTGGCCATGAGGTAATCATCGAGGTGGGGAGGGAGTAGCTGGGCCCGGCTCAGGGCCCGCCGCCCCCTGGGCTGGCCTGGGGCGGCCGTGCCAGGGCTGGTCCTGGCTGGAGCCGAGCCGGGCCCTGAGCCTGGCAGATGCCGGCAGAGCCACGGCTGCTGACATCCAGCCGATCCTACGGCCTGCACCACGCCACTGGCCGGGCCGAGGGAGATGGACGCCCCCCCAGCCCCCGAGTCCCTGGAGAGCAGCACCGAGCCCAGACTGGGCCAAACCCACCCCATAAGACCAAGGGGTGGAGCAGGAGAGAAGATCCTGGCCGCTGTTTCTGAGCTTTTCTGCACCCGGAGGATTTGAGGCTGTCAGAGATGCCGCGGCTGCGACCACGTGGCAGTCCACAGGCCCAGGCAGGAAATGTTCACTCTTTCCCAACACAGACTGAGACTTTTTAAACTCTAACCCTTCTCCAAGAGAGAGGAAAGGCCAAATTGGAGATATGCAAAGGGATAATATGAAGATATCAAAGTCAGTAAAGGAAGAGGGTCTTCTTAAGTGGAAGGGATGACAAGTTGCCTTAGTTCTAGGCTGTAAATCTCCTTGATTTATGGTAACAGACTGTAATATTCCTTTAAATCAGGGATTAAGAATAGGGAGATGATTTTGTAGATTCAAGCAAAGGTGTCTGATTTTACTGAGTGGATATTGAATTAGAAACTGTAATCTAGTGATCCTGTGAGATGTTTGAAGCCTCATCACCAGTGAAGAATGAGAAATCCTTTGTTGTGGAGCTGTGCATCTTTAAAAGGTGAAACCCCATGTGTAAGTCCACGGCCCATACGTAGTCATGGAAAAATACTGCATTTTGGGAAACTCACAAATGCAGATTCTCGGGCGGGCTGCTTTTGTGGGAGCTGGAAGCCACAAGCAAATTGTGTATCTTGTGCAAATTTACCAAAACAAATCAGGAGGGATTTGTCTCCCTCAAAGACTGGATAAAAGACTATTTTATAAGTGGTACTGACTTAGAGTCCTGATTTTCTGTCTCTTTACATTGTTTCATGGAGAAGTAAACTGCTGGTAGGGGGAGGGGAGTGCTTTTAAAAAGGTTTCATGGGGGTTTTTTTGTTTACCCCTCAGTATGTGTTAATAAATCTAACCGCTTTTTCTTTAAGCTAAGCCTGTTTTGCCTTTCTTCTAATTCTATTCCACAGTAGAGAGATAGACCATTACACTACATTTAACATAACAAATTCGGTGAATGTAAAACCACTACAGTGTGTTCGCATGACTGATAACTACTCCTGGTAAGAGCAAAAATATTCAGATATTAGGGAAAAAGACTTACAACATTTTTGTTCTAGGAAGGCAGCAAATCCCACTCTGAGTGGGAGTGCTCTCACAATGACTCCCACATAGCCCAAGTACATTGAAAGTGTCAGGAAGAATACCTTTTCATAAGCCAGAGAAAAAATGAAATGTTATCCTCTAAAGACAACAGAAATTCTTTCTGTCAAAATATAAGTGTAGTCTAACTGAGACACATTACTTTATTATTTTATAGTGTACTACTAATTAATTAAGTAGTCTACCCCATGCTTTTCCTCATTATTTATTCTATATTTCAAGAGTTTAGGCCCTTAAGTTTTCTCTTTTTATTTAATCATGAAGTCACATATATATATGTACACATATATACATGCAATCTTCTTGAAAACTCCAGGGGAATATTCTCACATATCCACTTAGAATGTAAATTTTCAATTAAATAATTCAGTTAAATCAAATTTGCCTACAGCAGTGCAATAAATAATTTGTCATTAATTTCTGTCTCCCTGTCAGACCATATTTTTCAGATGAACCTGTTTTATCTGAGAGAGGATTTGCAAAAAAGAAGACATTACATCTCAAAAGCAAACAGAAACAAATTTTAGATACACAAATTCTGCCTCACCATTTCTAGGCCCAGCAAAAAACTGATTTTGCTTAACTGGATAAAAAGGGTAGGGGTTTTTCACAGAATCTTGAGATTTTTAGAGAATATACACAGCAATTAAATAAAAAAATACTGCTAAAAGAATTGTGCCCTTATTCCATACCATTAAAATAACCTTAGTCTACCCTGCAAGCTATAAAAAAAGGATTAGTTTAATGAATCTATTTAGTGCAGCCATCATTTGCAGCTATGGTAGCTTTCCGTCTGCTTCTTAAACTAGTAGTTTTACCTTCTCAATTTGGCCTTCTAGCTGTTGAAAATATAACACAAATTAACTAGATAATAAGCAAAATAGATAAATAATGCACCCATAATGAGATAGAACACAAAAGTTGAAGGAAGGAAATATAGCTGGCAAGACTCCAAAAGCTCTGACAATTCATTTTTTGAGGCAGGGAGAGAAAGTGTAACTTCTCCATCCCTTTCAAGAAAATGGAGCTTTAATGTACTGAGTTGCAATGGAGTACAAAATGTCCATAAATTATAGATTCCCATTAATTCAGTATATTTAGAAGCTAACTGTTATAAATTCATTTTGTGGGTAATTGTTTATTGGTAGATGCTTTT
>WBMY01007420.1:79108-96725 GCA_013397315.1 Donacobius atricapilla | reverse complement strand
AAAAAAAAAAAACTACAATATACACTGCTCCTACCATAAAGAATATGGAATTTTCTACATTTGAGCTCTTTCCTCACATTCATCTATAATTTCCTACATTTTAAAACTCCTTTTGCTTTGCAAGTTATTCATGGCACATATATTTCATAAGAATGATGATTCTCAAAGGAATTAAAGGATGTAAGTTTCATTAGTTATTTACCACAGTTCCTGAGTAAACACAAATGGACTTAAAGGAGTTCCTGCATTTGACAGATACTTAGTCTCTACTCAAATCATCACTTATCTTTCATATCATACAAAAGCAGAAGGACATCAAAGGAAGTCTAACTCTATGACAGAATTTGTTTTTCCTCAAGAAGGTTGGTTACTAAAGTTGTAGCTCCTGTTATTAGACAAAAATCCAATAACTTTAAAAATAAATAATTCTAAAATACATCTGCAACCTTGGAAGTGTCTGTAGAAATAAAATCTTTATAGTACAATAGAAGATAAAATATGAAAATAGCTGTCACTGTCCTGTGGAGTATTATCAATGATGATTTATATACAGAAAAATATTTTAAGACCAAGAGTATTTCACAAGTATGATTGTGAAATATACATGATAAATACATATAAAAACCGATATCTGCATGTTCATCAATATGTACTGCTGAATCTGTTCACTTTCTCTGTATGTAAAGACATATAGGTATACACAATTATGCCTCTGCGTAGGATTAAAAATCTTCCTACTTTGGAACATCAGCACATTTTTACAATGAAGGCTATGTAGACTGAATTAGCTTTGATGTCAGTATCTGGAGTAAAGACAGCTACACAGACATAGAAATAAAGGTTGCAAAACCTTCCTCAGGAGGTGAAAACAGTTTTTGTCTCCATTTAACTTCAGACAGAACACTTTTAATATCAAGTCTAGCAATGGAAAGACAGCCTTACTTGTGGTTCTTTTAAAAGCCAGTTCAGTTGCGGATTTCTCAGAAAAAAAATGCTACGTATTACTTATTCAGTTTTGCTGACTTGCAGCATCTACACGTGCTTGTGAAAAGCAGAAAGAACGGAAATAGTATATGGGAATTCTTTCCTTATTTCCAACTTCCTTCATGTCTTCTGCTGACTTTATATAAAGTCTAAAAACCCTTTTTCAAAACTGCTTGATGTGCACGCAAAGCTTGATTAAACCAGGATTGCATAAATGTCTGAAAAGCTGAGAGCTCATTCCGAAAAATGAGTAACACCAGCAGTTTCTTAACAAAAGTGTCCACTATCTAGCTTGGTTTCATAATAACCTTGGTTGCAATACCTGCTACTTCAGAATGCCTGGTAAATGTTGAATCTCTGATTGGTTTCATACATTAGATATTTCGTCTTGGCTTTGATATTCAAACCTGATAATGACAATTTGTTAATTTCTAGGCTATGCTTGTAGGCAGAAGTGAGTGATTACAATAGGTTAGCAGAAATTTAAACCAAATATATTGTAGCAGAGTGCAAGTAAATATAACTGCACCATGTTCACTGTAATTGTTTTTGTTGTTATTGTGAAATATGATACTTTAATTAAAAAAGAAAGAAAATACAAAGTTTCTACATTGAGAAGATTAAAGAAGAAATAAAAAGTCAAAACATGGAAAGAAGAAAACCTGAAATTTTTATGAAGAGCAGTGAGTGAGAACAAGTCTTCCTTGAAGACAGCCTCCATGCCTTCCTACAGACATGTTTTCCTACCTCTCAGCATTCATATTAGAAATTATAAACGTCAAGAAATTTTATGAAAATGGATAAAAAAATATGTGGCTTGCCTGCTGCTGGACTACCCCGCTGCCTTCCCTGGTGAAACACCTTCAAAATAGGAAAGCCTCACTTGACTGACTTTCTAACTATAAACTGAATGGAATTGAGACTGAAGGGTTGAGATGTCTCCCTACAACATAGGAAGATCCCAGCTTAAGGTGATCCTGTGTGAATCTATTGCAGTATTAGTTTTCCAACTTTGACTGTAAAGAGAAGTTGATAATGACTTGCTAACGTTCTTATTCTGGCTGTATTAGAATTCTCGAAAGTCCCTGAAAAATCTTTACACCCTTCTTACCTCTCCAGTGTTAACACAATCTCTGCCTTTTACCACAGCTTTTCACTATAATTATGGTAAAATTTCTTTTTGAGGGACGTATTAACCAATATTCTGGATTAACAGTATCTTTATTGATATTTCAAGATCTTGTTTCTCTTGAAATGCTGTGAAAAAGGTTTTCTCTAGGACATACCATGGAATTACTTTGAGACGACAGAAAAAACATCAGTGGAAAAGCAGCAAAATGGTCACTGGGGTTGACAAGAGAACTTAAACTCTTGTTCTCAGTTGTACCTTCCAGTAAGGATGTGTCTCATCTTCTTAACTTTTCAGTATGTATATCAGTTAATGAAGTAGACAAAACATGCTTTTGGCAGTCTTCGAGTCCTGGAAAGCAAAAGAAAATGCCGAGAGAACTTGCTCTTGTGATCCCTATCACTCTTAAACTCTGCTCAGTATCTCTGGGGAAGGTAAGAGAACTGTTAACTGAGCACTGGAGAAAATAGTCTGACTTCTCATGTTGTACGGTGCAGTATGAAAGGATTCTTCAAACATAAAGCGAAGAACCATTCACTGACATCTATGATCCTCTATGACTAAGTGAAAAACACCCAGAGAGGTACTAGAGCTTGTATTTGCTAGCTACATGCATTTAATACTCTCAGAAAACAAGTGTTACAACTGAAGCTTTCTATGTCAAACTGATCTCCCTGGAGTTTTCCCTTCATAATAAGCAATGAGCACAATTCTCCCTACTGCAAGTGAAATAATGCAGGGTCTTCTGGAGTTAAAAGACCAGCAAGCCTGGTCTACCTTAACTACCTGGACAGAACACAACAGATGTGCAATGAATAGGCAATACAGAGAAGTGAAGTGGAGAATTGGTAGTATGTTGGCTGGGGAGTAGAAAGGGGGAAATCCTCCAGATTTCTCAAAACCTGAAATTCCAGTATCCTCTCTTGAAACATTATCTAGGGAGAGTGAACTATGATTCCCATCTGTATCCCATTATTGACAAAGATATGCAACCCCTTCATCACTGAAGATTGACAGTTTGAGAACACAGCACAACAAAAGGGAATGTAATCACAAGTGACACTCTCAACTACAAGGAAAGAACCACTCAGCACTTCCCTCTTTTCAGGGTGGAAACCCCAGTGACACTAGAAATATGCAGATATTATGAGCAAAATTTATAATAATAGCTTTCCTTTTTATTACAGTATAATTCTTAGCTGACTGTAGGTTAAAATTTTAGATAAGCCTTCTATTTTGTACATTATCATTTCATTCTAAAGACTTTGAAGAAATCCAACTTTGCACGCCAGACAGCTCAATACACATAAATACACCATATGCTAGAAAACCTTTCCAGCTGTTGGAAAAATGATTTGCTTAAAACTGAAAAATCCTGAATATTACTATTTTGCAAATAGTTTGAAATTGCTATAGAATTGCATTGCTATTTAAATGCATATTATAAGCACCTTTTCAAAGGTGTCAAGGTAGCTATATACCAAGGGATTTTCCAAGCTTCCAGTACTTGACAAAAATTTTTAAAGCAGACTCCAAGAATAACCATATGAGATGTATAATGTAATTCATTAAAAAACTGCCTCTCTAAATCTTTACTGGGCTGAATGAAACTAAACACAACAGGAGTTAACTGGGTAGTTACGTCCCCGTGTTAAAAGAAAAAAATAAATCTGTATTTGTTCCCAAGTGAAATATAAGCAGATTCTTCTAAGCACCATTGAAACACTGGTGTCCAGTGAAGTAAAGGTGTCAGCCTACTATGCTTAATTATAGCCACAGAGTAAAAAGATGGACTGATAGTATATACTGCAGCTCAAAATGACACTTGCAGGACAAAAGCCAATGCTTTTCTGTAAGCAATATCTTATAATTTCCAGTAAATGAACACATGATTATAGCAGAATAAATGAGAGTCACCCATTGCTTCCATAGTTTTGGAATGACATAATTACAACCAATTAAGGGAAGTGCATGCAATAGTCAAACAAAGCTTTATCAGCAGCCTGGCCCAAATTATGGAAACAGGACATCACCATTGCCAGACAGTCTCTAGATGAAACACACTTCTCTGATCCTGTCTTCTGTAGCATAGCAAATATTCAATTATTACTACAGGTGGAAATAAATAGACTGTTTAGCTTGATTCAAGGATACTGAGGACTCAGAGTTACATGAGCAATGTAAGAACTTTAAGAACAGAAAATAACCCTATGGGAACTACATTAATTTTGGAACTATTTTTCATACACAATATTGGTTTTGGCAAACCAGGTAATATTTCTACATGTAAATAAGTGTGTAATGCAAGCTGTAAGGAACTTTCTGTTCCTCTTTGAAAGAATATTAAAATCTGGAAAAAAAATATTTATACAATTTTTTTATCAGGTTGATGTACTAAACTAATACATAGATAGCTCTTCTGTTGCAGTCACCACCAACTGATTGATATATAGTTCTTTTCATTTACCAAAATAATTTATGTATTTAATGAAGGCAAAGTGCAAAATTGTTTTAACAAGAGAAGGTCTTAACTAGTTTTAAAGGTAAACATAGTTGGTATACAGTACCTCTAATACATCAAGATTGCACACAAATTGAGGTAGTATTTGACCATGAGAATTTCCCAGCGCAGTCAAGATCTTGGCACTGACAAAAGACATTTCAAGGTTCCCTCCAATTTTGTGATAGGTGGATTTTTCACAATATCTTGTGAAAAAAAAAAAAAAAAACCAAAACCCTAATTAACAGTGTACTAAGATATGGAGGATGAACATATAAGCAATACTCAGCCACTAACATGAGTAATAAAGGTGTAATAAAAACTTTTGCTAATAAAGAAAAAAAATAAGGGTTACATTATGGGAAGCATGTCTAATGAACTATTCAGCAGGAAGAGTCTGCATTTATACCTGGCTCATGAATCTTACAACAGACAAAGGAAATTAAGAAATATAAGCTTTTATGGTATCAATTATTGCTAACAATGCAGTTAAGAACAAGAACATAACCGAAAATTCTGAATGGTAACAGCAAGGGTTGTCACTTAGGCTCTTGAACATATGTTAGAAAGTCCTATAGTTGAATATTAGGAGACATGAAAGAACTACTGTTCTTTAGATTCAGACTTGGAAAAAGTATGAAATAAAAAAATAATTGTATAAAAAAGCCTTGCTAAAATCATACTTTCAGTGTTTTACTGTCAGGCTTCTGATAGTAAGAAATAAATAAATAGACAGTAGTTTGGAACACAAAAACAATCACTGAAGCAAAGATAAGGAGAGAAGGGCACCATGGACTGCTGAGGCTCCCTGGCCAGCATAGCAAACAGGGAATCTTGGAATTCAGTTGGATTTGGGTTGGAAGAGACCTTAAACATCATATCATTCCAACTGTCATGTCATGGATAGAAACACCCTTCACTAGACCAGATTGCTCAGAGTGCCATCCAGTCTAGCCTTGAGCTGTTGACACATTACTATTCTTAAAGAAACTAAAAGTAAGAAGATATCATGAAAAAAAATTCTTCAGTGTATGAAACTCAGTTATCAGATAATAAGCAAATTTAGGCGTTCTAGATCTCTAATACTATACAACACTCACAGACGTCAGTAAAATATAAGAAAATTATTTTTGACAGGGTTAACTATGAAAAAAAAGTCTTCATCATTTGACATTCCTGCACTAGGATTTGGCAGCAAAGAACAAAAAAAATTATGCTGGAAATATAAAGGGAAATCAAAATACGGTTTCATTGCAGGCTGTCAATATTCACCTCCCAATTTTTATTGCAAGGTAACCAAAGAAGTTGTGCATAACATAGGATCATAGAATGTTGAGGGGTTGAAATAGACCTCAAATATCATCTAATTCCAAAGCCCCTGCCATGGGCAGGAACACCTCCCACTAGATCCCATCCAGCCTGGCCTTGAACTTCCAGGGCTGGGCAACCTGTGCCAGTGCCTCACTGCCCTCATAGTAAAAAAATTCTTTCCAGTATATAACCTAAATGCAACTTGAACAAATGGAAAATCAAAAAAGGTTTTTACTGGGGTTTTAGGTTTGAGCTGCCATGAGTTAGTTTATTTTGAAATTTTTTGCTATTACATTTTCTCCATCTAGCTCTTTGTGTTAGCCCCAGCTCTGGTATTTTGTAACTACTTTACAAATCTTACTGTAGTGCACTTTTCTATATTGACCGAGTTTCTGTCTCTCTGTTCCTCTGCAAGTACTACAGCTGTCAAAACCAGTCAAATTCATAATTGCTGGCATTGTTATGACATGCAGTGTAAACCAAAGCTGCAAGCATGCAAGCCACTGGCCAAAACAGATAGTTACCACTATTATCTTCAGGTCTGCATTCAGAAGCTTTATTCTGAGTGAACTTTCTGGCTATGATGGACAGCATCTGTTCATCACACATTTGGACTGTATAATCCTTCAATATATTTTTCCTGATGAGACTTGTAAAGAGTGATAATCCTACAGGTAAATTAGATGGATAAAGTTTAGATGGGTAAAGAGTTACTTTAATAACTCATTAGCTAAAATACATGTAAAAGATTTATCAATGATGTAGTTGATACCATAAAAGTCACCTTATCTGTGTGAATTTCAGAGAAAAGTGTTTTGACAAAATTAGAAAACTGTCCAGCTTCTTACCAGTTTTTTCTTGATAGCTTAAATACATGTAGCTTAGAGACACCATAGACCATTCTGTTTGGCTAGATCTGTCTGGTTCAGCAACTGTTTCAACATATGATTTCAACCGACCTTTGCCATCACTGTCAGAATTCAGATGAAAAACTGTTACATACCTAAAGAGTTAAGAACTTTAGAAGCAGAAGTTGTCACACATAAATCCTATCCCATGTCACACAAATAATTAATTTTTAATATATACCAGTGTCACTGTTTGACACACAGACACACACACACACACTCACTCTGGTGAGAAGGCATGAACTGTTCATTATAAGATCTGACTCCACTTTTATAGTATTTCTACAAAGGTCAGGGATTGGGGGAGAAGGTTGACACCTCTCCCCATCCCATTGGTCCAGACAACTGTCCATCAGCTGTCCGTATCTCTAAGAACAGGAATGTAAACTACCTTGACTAATGAAAATATTGCTCCTATTTATAAGACCCGTGTGTGAGAAACTGCCTAAGAACTATGAACTGTGAGACACAAACAGAAGGCTGAAAGATCAGGGCGACACACCAGCATATCAACATGGCTTAAAGAGCTTTTGAATATCACAGAATCACAGAATGGCTGAGTTTGGAAGGAACGTCCCGAGCTCATACAGTCCAACCCACTTTCAAAAGCAGGACAACCTGGAGCAAGTGGCCCAAGACCATCTTGAACTTTTGAATATCTCTTGCAGTCAGATAATATATCCTGATGTTCAGAGGGAACTTTATGAATTCTGGTTCATGCCCATTGCCCCTTGTCACATGACTGGGGACAATCAGAAGGATCCTGGCTCCATCTTCGTTGTACTCTCCCTCCAGGATTTTATACACATTAATAAAACCCTCCCTGAGTCTTCTAATGAAAAAGACACAGATCTCTCATAGGAGAGACTCTTCTGACCCTTCATTGTCTTCATGACCCTTTGTGGGACTTTGAAAATCATTCAATTGAATTTCTTTCCAGCTGGGTGGCTGCCAGCATATGCTGGTGCCTGGAGTTGTTTCTCCCCAGATGCAAGACANAGACAACTGTCCATCAGCTGTCCGTATCTCTAAGAACAGGAATGTAAACTACCTTGACTAATGAAAATATTGCTCCTATTTATAAGACCCGTGTGTGAGAAACTGCCTAAGAACTATGAACTGTGAGACACAAACAGAAGGCTGAAAGATCAGGGCGACACACCAGCATATCAACATGGCTTAAAGAGCTTTTGAATATCACAGAATCACAGAATGGCTGAGTTTGGAAGGAACGTCCCGAGCTCATACAGTCCAACCCACTTTCAAAAGCAGGACAACCTGGAGCAAGTGGCCCAAGACCATCTTGAACTTTTGAATATCTCTTGCAGTCAGATAATATATCCTGATGTTCAGAGGGAACTTTATGAATTCTGGTTCATGCCCATTGCCCCTTGTCACATGACTGGGGACAATCAGAAGGATCCTGGCTCCATCTTCGTTGTACTCTCCCTCCAGGATTTTATACACATTAATAAAACCCTCCCTGAGTCTTCTAATGAAAAAGACACAGATCTCTCATAGGAGAGACTCTTCTGACCCTTCATTGTCTTCATGACCCTTTGTGGGACTTTGAAAATCATTCAATTGAATTTCTTTCCAGCTGGGTGGCTGCCAGCATATGCTGGTGCCTGGAGTTGTTTCTCCCCAGATGCAAGACATTATTTTTCCCCTTGTTGAACTTTATGATGTTCCTGTCCTCCCACTTCTCCAGCCTGTTGAGGTACCTCTGAAAGACAGCATTACCCTTTGGCAATTCATCCACTCTTTCCAGTTTTGTGTCTGGCGCAAACTTACTGATAGTACATTCTGCAATATTGTCCCAATCATTAATGAAGATGTTAAACAGGACTGGATCCAGGACCGGCCCTTGAGGTACACCACTAGTTGAATCACCCTTCTACCTTCCCGCAGGTTCTGGAGCTCCTCCTTCATTCAGCACACATCACTGCAGCAAAGCCACCTCTGATTTTTACGTACTCCTTGTTGGTGAGTTTGTGGCCCAGCCCAGCATCTGCCCTTGCTGACTTCTCCATTACTTGATAGAGGAAGTTACCATCAAAGCAATCCAGGAACCTCCTGGATGGTTTACGTACTGATGTGTTGTTCCTCCGACGTATTTCAAGGTGGCTGAAGACACCCATGAAGACCAGAACCTTCAAACCTGAGGTCTGTGTAGAGTTTGAACCAGTTGTCCTTCATGGTCAGGTGGCTTATTGTAGACACACACTATAATGCTACCTTTGCCTAATCCTAACATGTAAAATATCTATTAGCTCCTCAACCACCACTAGGCAGATTTTCAAGACCTTAATCTGCTGTGTCACAAAAGAAACTTTATCTCCTCATCACACTTTCCTGTCTTCCTGAAAGAGCCTGCACCATTCCTTTGCAACAGTCCAGTCATGGGGGCCAACTCACTACAATTCCATCCTCCCAATAAGAACTGCAATGCAATATATGTGAACATATACACACACACAAATATTTGTAATAGAAATTCTCTTCACTTTTGATTTTCTACTGTCATTGCTGTTCACCTCATGACCCTCTCTGGAAATCTTGTCAGGCAAGACTTATTTCAAACAGATTCCCTCCTGTCCTGTCTCTGATGGGAGAGAATAGCAAGATAACTACTGAGAAAGCAGTGCAAGGGGAAACATAAAAAAATATGATTAACTGCTAATAAATAAATAAACAAAATGGCAAAATCCTCCCCCACACTCTCCCCATCCCCAACCCAATATTCAAAAACAACTTAAGTGTAGTTCAAAAAAATTACCCCTCGCTATTCCCAGGAACAAATGTCCAGTCAAGAAAATAAGGTTGAGACTGCTGATTTGGAAATGGCACTGGCACAAAACATGTGCAGAAGATTTGGGAAACACCCGCTGATCTAATCAAGAAAAGAATCAGCAACTATTTTCATTTCCAGACCTTTCCAGACTTGTTTCCAGACCTTTAAAAATTATGTTGGAAAGCCTAACAAATGTTTAGAGTAAATAATACAATATTACTGTTTGTTCAGTGATTACAAACGTTATGTGCATTGCACAACAATAAAAAGAAATAGAGAAGTGCATGGCCTATGCATTGTAAAATCCACTTTAAACGTGATGCAGCTAGAAATAACAGAAATAAGGTGATGCCAACAGGGCAGGGATGGCAATGATTTGGTAAGACTGCAGCAGATGAATCTATACCATAGATTAGACTACATCCATAACATTTGCTACAGTTCTGGTCCCAGTCTGCTGGGTGGAAAAAGGTATGTCTGAGGTCATCTCCTTTCAGGAAGACAATACCATAAAATGACAAGACTCAGAGTGCCTCATCATATAGACTTAACTGCAAATATTAATTTCATGTCTGTGTGTTTCATAAGAGGTTCCATTTATCAGAGCAATCCATATTACAAAGTAAACAAATCAGAATAAAGTGTCAACTTGAAAATATGCTGTACATTTAATCCTTGATTATTGCCACTTTGCAAAGGCATTCACTGAACCGGTGATAAAACCATGACCAGTTTCCATTGTAACAACATAACAAGAGCTCCAAGATCATTAAAAAAAATGTGCTTGGCTCACAGTTATGTTCTTCCCCTACTGAGGAAGGTTCTGGAAGCCAAGTTGCCATTGTCAATTAACTCAATATTGTTTCCTTCATGACCATGAAGGAAATGGGCTGCCATTTCCTGAATGTTAATACATCTTTCAGTGCTTTGGTTAGTAAATATTTTTCATACTTTTTCCAAACCTATATATGTAATTTCAGGACAAGTAGTAGAAACGTAGGACTCATACGAAGCAGTTATATTTTCACTCAGTATAATTTTACTGTAAAAGAGATTTCTTCCACTTTCAAGTAAATGCTTTAAAGTTTAGATCACTTGTAAATCTAGATACAAAGAATAGCTTCAAAAATTGTTAGACCGTTTGGCATGTCCTATAAACTTCAGATCTTAGAATTACCAAAGAGGCAGAAATACTGAAATATAAAGTAAGTTTAAAAAAGTTAGCTGGAGATGTCTGTCATTTGAAATCAATATTTTCACTAAGTTCCACCATGAAGTTAAATTACTTTGTTTCAATAGCTTTAAATTACTCTGTTTTAAGCCCAGAATAAAATCTCAATTCTTGCAGAAAGCTCATAGTGCATGTCAGAGAACATTGCCTTAGACTGCGACATTCCTTTGTGTTTCACTGCATTTAAAATTTTCTTGTTTTTTTTTACCAATATGTAAGTTACTTGTGGGACAGAGGGAAAGGTGTACACTCAGCTTTAGGTGTACACTCTTATCAGGGTCAGGTCTTATTGTAGCACTTTCCCTTTTAAAAGAAACAATCCCACTCAGAAAACGAACTGGGAAGGGAAGGGCATTCCTCAGGTGTAGATACCTACACCTGTGCATCTCTACTGCTTGTTGCCCATATACACTTGATAACTTTCTCCTGTTTAAATATGGCAGTAAGAAGTTAGCTTGCACACTAACACTGGCTAGCTGTTAACATTAACGTAGAGCAAATTTAGGCTGTTTTGACACGGATTAGCTGGGAGTCAAGATGAGAGCTACATGCAAGGCACTGGCATAAGGTTGAATATAAACCATCTCGTTCTGCTCTGATAACTCATAACATAAAGTACTACAATCACTTTAATTCTTAAAGCACTAGATTTTTTTTTAATGAAGAGAGAGATAAAATGTATCCTGTCTTCCTATGTGCCCTGGTAGACTTGCATACTGTGGCTGTGACCTGACTTACTGTGATAAGAGACCTGTTTTATATATAATTTTAAGTAATTAGGCATTGAATTAACTTCTGAATAGATGAAATTGCAACATCTGCCTTTTCAGACTAAGAGTTGATAGTACTGCTGGAGGGAGAAAGCCTTTATCAATCCCAGTGGAAATGGCCTTGAACTCAGGAAATCATTAAGAGAAATAGTAAATGGAAATTGTTCAGTAGCTGAGCTGCTGAAACAAGGACATTAAAGAGGAATAGAGATTTCTCTTTTCCCCCTTCTTTTTTGCCTTGTCTTTTGAGGGTCGCTGAGCAAGAAACTTGTTTAGGCAAAGATGTCAGCAAGGGTCATCGTGAGAGAGACGTGAGCTCCTCACTCATCAAATACATTTTCTAGAACAATTTTCTCTGTGAAAAACAGAATATTACATTCATATTAATGTGTGTGTGTATATATATGTGTGTGTGTGTGTGTGTGTGTGTGTGTGTGTGTATTCATGTGTTCTTTGTTGATAGCAGAGACAAGAGAGAGAACATTAAAGCCCTAATATAAGAATTTTAAATAATTTTTCATACTCTGAGATAAAGTTTCTTCCAAATTTTTCACATTTTTGCTCTATCAGAATGATGATTTAATATAATTTATATATTCTTCTGGAACAAATTTGCTTAACATCAACACAGTCTGACCTGAATTTTGCCTTTATTAAGGTCTGGATCAACCAAGCCTTAAGGTTTACACAAGTAAATTTTCTTTTCTGCTCTTACAGATTTGCCTTTCTCTTCTCCCTGGTTTTGTTGAGCTTGGATTTTTAGAGTATTTTTTGTTCTTATTCCCTTTACATCAGATCAAAATGAATGATTTTTCTTCTTTTGGAGGAGATGATTTGAGCTGTGTGTTGGGTGGCCAAAGCCACTAAGGAAAACAGCTTCTGGCACCCAGCAATGAATTTAGAAGATGTGGAGAACAGAGGGAGAACAGAAACTTTTCTGAGTAGTTGCTTTACTGTATTCTACAATTTTCTTTTTATTATTTATGTGTATTAGATTTGTCTCCCTTGTAACGTTAATATAAATGCTGTATTTTAGATTATGATCATTGATTTCAGGATGGGTCCATTAGTTTTTCCTTAGCTGAGAATCAATTGATTTTCAGCTAAGTGAGATAATTCAGGATGGTATTCAGAGAATGATCTCTATCCAGTATAATTCAAAGATGTTGACAAAATGAAATTTTATTTTGTTTGATTTCATAAGACATTTACCTCAAAAACTGGAGATTTTAGGGTTTAGGGTTTTTCGATTGATAGAAGTAGTTATGGGGTTAAAAAGACATTCTGTTTGAAAAAAAAAAAAGAACATAAAAAATTCATTGTAGTCACTATGAGCACTTAGAATATGGTCAGGTTCTGGTGGTCGCAGATCACTGATATTTTATAATTCTGAAAATAATTTCAAAAGATAGCAATTGTAAAAGTATTTTGAACAATGTGTTCCTTATTGTTTTAAAAAATTCAGGATATATCTTTAATTTAATGATGTAGCTAGGGAAGCTGTTCAGAATAGGACCAAGAGACTTACAAAAAGCTCTGTTGCTCTGATTATTTGTCCCATATGATAAATAAGGTAAACGTATATTTAACTTCACTGTGACGTAGCCCTAGAAAAAGTTTAATGTACAGCTCCACAATAACTATTTTCCTGGGAAAAATGTTCTTCTTTATCTTGGACCCAATTTTTTAAGTAATATTTATTCTTCTCCAGTGTAGAGATACCAAGCAGAGGCCCATTGTCATGCTTCTGACCATAAGCAAACAGAGTGTTTATGTGGAGATGTCTTGCTTTTCTATAGAAGGGAGCATGTTATAAACAGCAATAAACAGCCAACCAAAGATAGTTCTCCTGATTTTTTTTTATTTTATTGCTGTAATTCTTCATGATTTTGCTGGATTCTGAGACAAATTAATTCACTCACTGTTACTCCTTAAAGTATTTCTCCCATATGCACTTCAACCAAGATCACAAGTGCCCTAAAAGTCTCCATTCTTTTTATGTATAGTCTGTCATTTTCTGTTATTTGTATAAAGAATATGTATTATATGATTTCTTGAAAAGAATTGTCTTTTGTGGTCCCAGTTAAATATCTTGGTATGTATTACAGAGATTTTGCTGATGCCTCCTGTCCTCCCAAAGTGCCCCTAGAGGAGTGATCAGTGAGAGATCCAGTTTTCATAGCTCTGTGCAGGAATTAAAAACACAGAAAAAAAACTTTGCATCAATGTCTTTACAGCCCCATCTTTATAAGTATCGGCTACCTGGCATAAGGATATTCAGGAAAGAGAGATTCTAGCCCTTTCTACCTTCCCAGACAATCATGTTCCATGGAAGCAGTTTAAGTAAAAAAAATTTTGAAGCATTAATTGAATAATTTATTAGATCAGTCCCTTGGGAAAATAAGTCTTAAAAAAAAATCCCAATATATTTTAGAGGGTGTGCTAAAGAACCATTCAGACTTGACCATGGCAGAGCAAGTGCCAGGACAGAGCTAAGTTGGAAGTCTGGCACCACGGGACCTCTCCAGTGGTGCAGGAGCAGCTCAAACAGTGCAGACTCCCTAGGGATCGGCTATTCTGCCTTACATGGCACATTTTTTCCTTTCCTAATCTGATCCCTTCAGTCATGCCGCAGCTTAAGGAACAGGCGAAACAGAGGAAATCATGCCATAGCAAAACAAGAGAAAATATAGACTAAATAAGAAATTAATGAAAAATAAAAATTAATTTGAAAAGAACTACAGGAATAAAGAATGAAGAAATATGTACTGAGAAAGAAAAATGTTATATATCTTATGAGATATATATATTTTCAAGATATCTTATCAACATGTTTTATAAATTGTTTAAAAAGCTTTATGTGACCATGAAATAAAAAATATATATAACTGCTAAATATACAAGAGTTGTAAGACTTACAGTAATATTGTTCCAAATCTATAAAATCCTGCATTTCTTAAATTCAGATATATCTATATCTATATTTAAACATATACCTAAATTCACACATAAGCATAGGTACATGCATATTTCAAAGGCAGATTTTCAGGTACAAAATCTACAACAAAACAAATTCTTGCAAGGATCTGTGTGTTTCAGTCACAAAAATACTGTAAGACAAAATTCATCAATTATCTAAAATTAAGTTGTCTACAATGAAATAGCATCAGGAGCAGTAGAAAAGTTAGTAACTTAGCTCCTAAAACAAAACTCTGACAAAGCATCTAATAATAATTAATTATAATTTCATAATTTTAAAGAAAGTTATAACTGCTACTATTACCCAAACTGATGTTTACTACTGTATGAAAATAATAATTATACTTATTATTCCATATTCGAATATAAATCCTGAACTTTTCAATTGCCAGAGGCATAGGAAGGAGTCTCTTAATGCTCTTTTTCCTGCTTCCCTTGATTAGTATCAGTTTTTATATAAAGTCAGACAAGCAAATGATCTGCAGCAGTGTTTGTTATTGAATATTGAAAGGGACTAGATTTTATATATTCAGCAATACATTGAATATGCCTGAAGAAAAATATGAACTCAATAATCTACTAGGTTATACTTTATAATGCCATATGTTGTCATCAAAGTGGGTGAACAGCAGCCTCCTAAATTGAGAGTCTTGTGCTGTAAAAGTACTATGTGTCCAAGAACGAATGCTGGCTTTAGAATTTAGCATGAGGTAAAATAAAATTAGAATTCAGCACTTTCCAACCTAAAATTAACCTCATGAACAATTTCTAATAAAATAAACACAAAAAAGATGTCTTAACATAAGCTTTCCTAGTTATTTCATGTACAAGTCATTAAGAAAATAATGGAAGGACCTTAGGAAGAATGAAGAGTATGGTTAAATTAAAAAAAAAAATTATTTTAGATGAAAACAACTTTTTTATTGACAAGTAACTCAAAATAGTACAAAAGTTCCAACAAACTCTCCTAAGCTGTGGGCAGTTCAATAAATTTAAGGAAACAACTCAGCCCTAAAACAGAAATAAGTACATTTCACTACTCTTACCACAAACAGTACCTTGTCATTAAGGACATGCCAAACAACTTCATTCTTCCTGCCAACAGCATGTGGTTCCTTATGACACAGACACACAGAAGAATTATGTTCTTCATGCAACTGTTTATTTCTGTGAATTTGTAATGTATCCTTCAGGCAATAGACTTGTGTTTAAGGCACTGCAATATTGGAGAATGAAACAACAAAGAGCTGTGTAAGGGAACTGCATGAAAACGTTCATAGCTTTTGCAATAAAGTTGAAATCACTGCCTTACTCCTTGTTTGCAACATGTTTTTTCGCTACTACTGATACTATGAAATGTTTTCTTCAGAACAAAAAGGTTACTTTTGCAATTTTTTAAGAGTTTTAAGTACAAGATTGACCTACATATTCTTATTGTCTGCTAGCTTAGCTAATATCTCTAAATACTGCAGCACAAGCACATCAAAGGCAGGATTAGGTTTATCCAGCCTAAACCTGAACTTCTCATTCTGATGAATAGAAGGCCAACACATACACGTGGATTTAACATAACTATCCAGCCTGCAATCCATTTAGTCATTTGCTTTATGTTTCCCAAATATGTTTTTATTCCCTGTGTCATTCCAAGTCACATAAAAATTTTAAATGCGGAACTTACTGGAGCAGATTATTTATATCTGGGAGAACTCGTCCTAATCCTTCTCTTATTTTTTTCTTTATACTCTCCTCATAGTGATGAGCCTACAGCAGCTCTTCAGATTATTTCTTCATAAGACATTGCAAAAGACAGGAGGTGCAACTGTAATTGTGACATCAATCAGCTTCTGAACTCCTTTCTTAAAATTTTGGAGTAGGAATTTAGAATTAATATGTCACAATACTATTGCTGGGCAATGATCCTATAGTCTGAATGGCTTTTCACTACACAAATAATAAATATTAAGTATGAACATAAAAAAAATTATTACATCTTGATATTTTTTGACATGTAAGTGTATTTTATATAATTTGCTTTATAGTGGGAAACCCCTTAAATTAATATCACATCTTTTTACTATTATTAGAAGTATTTTTTATTTATTACCCAGAATTAAGGAGGGTAAGTCCTCTCAGAAATTATTGAAACATATAATTAGATAATTTCCATGGTTAAGTGGCAAAATAAATGCTAAGCACTGATACAAAGCAGTCGAGAATTAATCAAATAAAACACCTGCCTTAAAATATGTCTGAAGTAACAGCTCAAGTACAACAGATGATAGATCAAAAACCTATGCAGAATCAAGTGCTCCATGTCATGCACCAAATTGTTACAATACAGCTGCTGCCCCTGAGAGAGGTGAAATCTTCTTTGGATCTTATTTTTTACAGCAATTTTCTCCTCTGTTTGCAAATGCTGGTTGAAGTATTTCTTGCCTACCTGACTCTCTTCCATTCAGTAACAGTAATACTTCAAACATTTCCTGACGAGGCTATGTCTTGCACTATAGTGGTGTCAATTATCTAATAGGAATTTTCCACCTCAGTCTTCTATGTCTTAGAATAATACAGTTTGTAAAGAGCAACATATAAGAGAGGAAACCTCTGATAAAAATCATTCCATAGCCTTACTGAGGATTTCTTTTGGAAAACACAGATTTTGCTCAAGCTGAAAATGATATTTACTTATTTAATCAAGTAATTTTCCTTCATCTAAAAGATAATTGTTTTCCCATTTATCAAAGCTGATCTTGAACATAACTGCAAGAAATACTAAAGGTGTTCAACAATAGCTCTATTTCTCTCATGAGAATATTGAAAGTGAATTTTTGAGGATTAATTTCTTTGCACCAAATGAGAAATGGCTTTTTCCATTGGTTTATTTACCAGAACTCAGAACACTATCAAGGTAATGGAGTTCACTTAAGTTCTATTAAAAGCACACAGCCTCTTTATGGAAATCATCACCAGGTGATTGCCAAATTATCAAAACATCTTTAAATATCAGATAC
>WBMY01007420.1:55856-79101 GCA_013397315.1 Donacobius atricapilla | reverse complement strand
TTAGATATCAGTTACTTTTTTGGGTTTCTTATGACAAGCATGGAAGATCTGTTTCCATAATAACAATGACCCCTCAAACATGCAAGAAAGTATGTGGGAGGCTCCTCAGATCACTTGGTTTAGACTTACTAACAGCAAATTCTTCTGTTGCAATAATAGTAGGATTATATTTAAAGTAATCTATAACTTTTCTTTTTCCTAAAATGAAGATTTAGCCCTATCAGGAAAATCTCTGGAATTTTTGAAAGACAAACATAAAATTCAGTCCTATATAAATGATATAAAGTAACATATTATTCACCAAAACTACTATTCAAACATTTTTTGCTGGTTTTAATCAAACTACAGTAACTGCTGCGTTACTGTTGAGATGCAGCAGAAAAGTAAGGAAGCCTACTTTATTGTCCCCACCCAAGTCAGAGGTGGCATGTCTTCATGAGAGGAAAGTCCTGCTTATCAAACCTGAATTCATTGCATGACAAGGTAACCCACCTAACTGATCAAGGGAAGCCAGTGTATGTAAACTTTTTGGATTTCAGCAAAGATTTAGATAGAGTCTCTCCCAGTTTCCTTCGGGACAAAGCATCCGGCACACAGCTGGATAAACACATCACGAGGTGAGTGAGCAGCTGGCTCATGGGACATGCACAAAGGGTTACACCAGACTAGAGACTCTTCACTAGCGGGCTTCTGCAGGGCTCCATCCTTGGCCCTGTGCTCTTCACCATCTTCCTAAATGACCTGGGCACAGGGCTGGAAGAGATACTCTCCTGGGATGTCTTTATGATGCTGAATTGTATCCTCATTCACCTGTTTAGCCCAGAAATAAGTTTTGTGCCTTTAAAACTAGAACCAAGAGCAAAGAAGGGAAGAAGGAAAAGTGGTGGATTTTTTTCTCAGACGTATTCAAAACCATAGAGATAAGAGCTTCAGCTCTCTCTCTGGGTGTGCGTTGTCTGCAGCATGGACAGAGACCAGGAGAGAGCTTTACTTTGCTTTTAGTTATTTTTTTTTTGGTTAACTGAGGCCAGACGTTTTTTGGAACTATTCAGCTATTGTTCAGTCTGGGAGCACCAGGACTATCGTCCAGGGGCCTTCAAGCTACACTGCGGCTAGGACACCAGGCCTGAGCCCTGGAGAGACTGAGAGAAAGCCCAGGACACACCCTCAAAAAGGACTCTCAACTACAAGAGGACTTTCTGAATTTGCTATCTCTTCAGAACGGCAAGAGGTTCCATTGTTTAATTTTATTAATTTTCTCAGGTTTTTGAATACTTTGCCTGTTAAATAAACAGGTTCTTTCCACTTTTCTTGAAGGAGACCTACGAGTCTTCTGAATTGGTTGGGGAAGGGGCAGCTTGAATTTGTGTTATAGAGGAGACCACTTCAAAAGTTTCCTCCCAAATTTGCCCTAAACCAGGACAGATATTATGCAAGTTCACAGCTGATACAAAGCTGGGAGGAGCTGTTGACCCCTCAGAGGTAGAGAGGCCCTGCAGAGAGACCTTAACAAGTTAGAGGTTAGGTAGTCATGAACTATATGAAATTCAGCAAGGGAATATGCCATATTCTGCATCTGGGGTGGGGCACCCTGGATGTACAGACAGACTGGGGAATGAGAGGGTGGAGAGCAGTGCCATGGAAAGGGCCCTGGGGATCCTGACTGAAGGAAAGTTGAACATGAGCCAGCAGTGCCCTGGCAGCCAGGAGGGCCACCCTTGTCCTGGGGGGCATCAGGCACAGCATCGCCAGCTGGGCAAGGGAGGGGATTGTCCTGCTCTGCTCTGGGGCTGCCTCACCTCCAGTGCTGCGGGCACTTTTGGGTGCCATAATGTAAGAAGGGTCTAAAGTTTTTAGAAAGTGTCCAAAGGAGGGCAGTGAAAATAGGAAGGTGATGAAGGACCTTGAGGGGAAGTCATATGAGGAGAGGCTGAGGTCGCTTGTTCTGTTCAGCCTGGACAAGAGGAGACTAGAGGGAGACCACACTGCCATTACACCTTCCTCGTGAGGGGAAGAGGAGGGACTAGCATTGGTCTCTTCTCTGTGGTACCAGTGACAGGACACAGGGAAATGGCCTGAAGTTGCAGCAGGGGAGGTTAGGTTGCATATCAGGGTAAGGTTTTTCATCCAGAGGGTGGTCAGAATAGAGAAGTGGTCACAGCACCAAGCCTGACAGAGTTCAAAGAGCATTTGGACAATGCGTTCAGGCATATGGTGTGACTCTTGGAGCGGCCTGTGCAGGGCCAGAAGTTGGACTCCATGATCCCTGTGAGTCCTTTCCAACTCAGCATATTCTGTGATTCTGTGAAAATTTATTGCATAATTGATACTAGACAGAAAATACAATGCAGTTACATTTCCTCTGGGCATTACTAACAAATTTAGTCTGAGGTGCATCAGACCTTTCTGATCAGTTCTTTCTGATTTAGTGATGAAACCATAACATCTGAAATAAAGTCAAAAGAAAAAGGCCATATTTACCCATTATCTTCTAGATTGTAATAATGATTTCTATTTCTCTTAAGAAAAAAACCCAGTATCTCTAATGTTTCTCACAAAAATAGAATATTAGATTTATAATTTAACCTTCTTTTCTTTGCATCAGTTTCTGGAAGTAAGAATTGAAATCATAAGAAAGAATGTATGAGATAACAGTAGATTTGGAAACTGGAAAGGTAGAGGTATTCATTTTGAGGAAGGGAGAAAGGTATTTTCTCCACATGTGTAACATTATAACAATGGAAATAAAGTGCAATAACAAGTCTGAAAATGCAATGGTCTTTGTGAGGGACTCAACAGATCCAAGACAACCCATGGCTCAGTAAATATGTAGAAAAAGAAATTTAAATATATTATTTTCATTTTTAGTATCATTTATATAGGGTTTGCTCTTTTTGGGAAAACTAAAAAATCTATGAACTAGATAGATGATTTGTATGTGAGCTTTTTGCCTTTAACTTTTTAATACAAATAAGCAACATTTCTCATTTTAATATATATGGCAACCAGCAATTCACTGTAAGGGTAAAATTAATTTCTCATTTCAGCTTTCAAATTACACTATGTTTATCTGTCAGAATGGAAAGGCTGCATCTCCTAATCTCTTTTCCCTCCCCGAGTATGTTTATCGAATAAACATTAAACAACTACCGGTTAAAGATGCACCTTTCTTCCTCTTCTGCAAGACGGAATGGGATTGCACAGGTCTCATTTCAACATTTAGTGCTAGCTATTTTTCTTCCTTATTTCTACTGAGAGCTTTCATTTAAAGTATATTACCCTATGAAAACTTTACAGAGATATTTTATATGAATGAAGTGTCTACTGTTTAGAAAGATAATAACACGTTGACTTTCTCTCTGATGTTGAATTTATTACTGTTGATTTCAACATTCCCGTTATTTTGAATTTACTCTTCTAAGACAGTATCTACTAATGTGATACTACATAGATAAGAATGATTAAGAACCACTCAGTGCATCTTTTTCAGAAAAAAACCACCATTATTTTCTTTTGTTCCCAAGCATTTTATAACCTAAATGAGCAAATCACCTGGTACAGCTGGTGGTGGGTAATAGGCACACTGACATAAGCCTCTTGGTTAGAGTAGGTGATCTCTGCTGCAAATTTCTCTCCACAGCCTTCTCTAAACTTTCTCTGCCTTTCACAGAACAGACAGTTGTGTTTCATGGGATACTTGTAAAGTTGAGTGGAATAATGCCACCTGCATTTTTTATGCCCCCTTAGAAGTGGGGAATTTTTCATAAATTTTATATAGTTAGATGAGGCACAACTTTTTCTATTACCTTGCTTTTTCCTATAGTCTTTTGGAAACACTACATGCACAGCCTCAAGCTTGCAGACCAAAGCTTGAAAGTTTCTTTGTGGAACTCATGGAGGAAAAACCAAAAGTCTAAAGCAGAAATGATTACAATATTTTAAACAGAGAATTTTCCATTAGCAGTGATTTTCTAAAAATAATATTCCATAAAATACTTTAATTTAGGAACAGATGCAGAGGAGGAGCTCAACACTTCCAAGAAACTGCTTGGCTTTCAGTGTCAATCATAAACTGGAATATGATTTTAAGCTCTTTCTCTCATATTAAAATGGAAGAAAAATTCTGAGTAGGGAGGAATGATCACCACTCCAGACCTACTGGTTATGCTTTCCCAGGGCAGACCAGGAGGCTGAGAAGTCCTCTTCACTGCAAGGCATACTGCTGATCCATCTTCTATCTGAGTGAGACAATACTGCCTTTCTTTCTCAATTCATCTATGCCTGACCTATTTATAGATTTCTTCAACCTGAGAACTTGGTGTAAGAAAAGAGATTATACACAAGTTTCACCACTTTTAAAATGTAAACAAAGGACAAAGAATTAAGACTGTCAAAGGAATAAAAAATCGAAGAAAAGAAGATGAAAAAGAATTTAATTCATCAAAACATCACATCTGAATAGTTGGAGGATTAAAAGCACAATCAGATTTTCAGGGTATCCTGTTCATTTTTGCATATGTTTGCATAAAAAGACAAAGAGTACAATACGAGTATATCTATAAATAGGTATATATTCACATCAGTGACAAATCACATATAATGTGCTCCTTCAGTGGATTTCTGGGTGTCATTTGATATTTTTAGCAGGATTGATATGATTTGATAACCGGAACTATGGAGTGACTGTCCATAGTAGCAACTTCTGAGCACTTTCAGTCCATCAGCTAATGGATTTATGCATTTCTGCAAAAACTGGAACTCCAGTATGTGTATACCAATAAAGCACAAGAGCTCAGAAGGTCCTGTTAATCATCTAAATGTTCACATGATTTTTGTAAAGCGTATTTGGTAACTGTAGTAAGAAAATACCCTGACACCAAAATTATCCATCAGAAATAAGAAACTTTTCCCCATGTCTTCTCTACTACCTTCAGAAATAAGAAAAACATGAAACCTCTTTCTTTAAATTCACAACAAACTTTTTGGCTGTTTCAGTTTTGCCTCTCCAGTGAGAAAGATTCAGATTAGGACTTTTAATTGTTAGTTTTGTAGATCAGATAACAGCTGTTTTGTTCTAAAATTTTCTTCCAAAAAAATTCTGTGGGTAATTTAGGTGTTTTCTTTGCCTTTTGAATAGTGAAGTAACAATTGCATTTTAACTTTTTAAAGACATAAACCAACCAAATTCCCTCTGTTTTGGAAAATGAGAGACTATGAATACCAGTGCAATACTGCCTCCAAAATCAAATGCATGCCATTCCCAGGGTGTTGATTTGCAAGAGTCTGGAGATTTTAACTAAAGTGCATGCAGAAATTATGGGTACTGCAAGACTTCACCTTATACCTTTCTTTGTCATAGCAGTATAATTTTCAGAGGGACTGAAATAAGGAAAACAACCCAATTAAAGCAAGTCAAATAATCTGCTGCATTCTTGGATTATCTTCTCCTACTTGTTTGATGATGCAGCCCCTCACACAAGTGGTTGTGCTGACAAGCATGTGGTGTTATTTGCATAGGAACAGTTCCAGGAGTTCCAGGAAGCATTAAAACAGTTTCCCCACTCAAGCCAGCATCTCATGATGCATTTACTTCCTCTGGCCTACAAGCCCTTTTTTCCCAATTACCACATTAATTCCAGTGAGCTTTCTCAGCAAGACCACGAGTTGCCAAAGCTGGATTTGAAATATGTTCTCAGCCAAAGACTACACATTCCAGCAATATCATTTTTAATAAGAGCAGCAGTCAGAATACTTTTCCTTTTTTTTTTTTTTAATAAACTAAATAGCCCTGTAAACCAGTAATCATTTCTCTTGGTTCAGGTATAGTCACATGCAGCTTCCATGTCTCTGTGAACAGGGGTTTATGCATTTACAGGTTTATATGCCATAGAGTATAAATATAAACTTGCATCCTTATTTAAGGATAATGTACAAACAAGAATGTCTCTTGTGATACCAAACAGTCCTGCATCTTAATAACAGTGGCTTTCAGGGACAAATTCAAAAAGCAGAACCTTGAAGTATCATAATAAAGTCATAATTTCTAGTCTGCTGCACTTATAGTCCAGGAAAGCATATTCAACATACATAATTTCTGTATAAATTGTGTGGTATGTGTATTTGCTGCTCTGTAGAAATGGCAAAGGCCCAGGTTACTGATTCTTTGCTTCACTGCTTTTAATACAAGTCATTTAAAAAGGTAATGAGGGAGACAACAGGAAATATAATATTAATTTTCCATGGCCTATTCAAACCTTTTTCTTATAAGAGGTTTTTTGATTTACCTTAACTAGTATCACTAGTCAGAGACATCATTATTTGGATCTATTTAAGCAGAACAGTATAACTTACTGCAACACAGAATTTACCATTGCTAACATTATACCTTGCCTACAGCAAGATAATAAAATCTTGGCTTTCCAAAGCAAAAGCATTTTTATGCAGCGCTGCAATTGACTTCCTTTTCTACAACTGATTTTTACTATATTCCATAGCAAGCACTTTCAGAAAATTTAAAGATTATCTGCAAATTGTATTCTTGGAATAAACCTGCTGCAGTTATACAAGGAGTTCTGTAAACTATTCCTATAGATGCATCTTAGAGTTTAATATCCTTAGATTAAAAAGACCATCACAGCATTTTATATGCTGAGGTAGGCAAAAAATTTACATTGGGGCAAATAATTGGTAAAATTACTTCGAGGCTTGAGCATCTATTTCACATACATAACTTTAGAATATAGTACTGAATCAAATAAACTTTTTTATTATTTTTGGAAATATCTTCATTTGGACCCAGTCTCTACCACGAAAATGATTTTCCAATGACCTATTTTTATACCTATTGGGCAACATGTATTAAAGAATAAATAGTATTCCCAGTACAAAGTTTCTCATCTCTCAGCACCACAACAGATAGGAAAACAGTCCAAACCTTTTTTTGAGCTGTAGAATATTGTCTGAAGCTTATTTCAGAATTCCATTCAAACAGTCTTTGAAACAATGACATTTCTGGAGAAATGTCCTCTGACCTAAAACAGTTGCTGTTTGCCACGAGTGAGTTGCATCATTGATTGAAAACACACAAAAGTTGAAAGGACTTGGACAATGATACAAAGGGCTTGTTCACTGTAATGTGGCTAGCTTTCAACACACTGCCTTGTGATGTTGGAGTTGGAAATGTCCAGGGTGGCCACAGACAACTCCTGCATTCTCAGGTGGCCTCCTTGGCATAGGAGAAGCAAGGACTTGCTCCTGGACAGACTGTGGCAGAGGCCATCAGAATTCCAAATACACCCCTAGCAGAGGAATGTAGGCATCCTCAGCTGACAAATTTTCTGCCTTTTTGCAGGGACAGGCAACAAGCTGCCTCACCGTCATTTACTGGCACATCATAGCTTGTGGTGCCTTTTGCCATGAGGCAAGGTTTGTGGTGGGTGGTTTTGAACTAGGACTGGAAACTTCTCTTGGATGTACATAAATGTACTTTAAATGTTTGCATCAAATATATCTACTAAGAAAACAAGTAATATTAGTTTTTTATATATAATTCTTGGCAGTGATGATAGTTTCTTTGCAGGAGTTAGGAAATAGATCTTTTAGGACTAATAATTTAAAAACATTGCCTCTTGGTTCTCTATTTTACCAGGTAGCTGTGCTTTTGCACATCTTTAATTGCAGAGGTGCTGCTTTCTCAGTTACTCAGTTCATTAGCAGTGCAAAAGACCTGAGGCTCTGGTGGTAATAATTTTTTGAGATTCACCTTTCTCATGGATCAATGGAAAAAGCAAAGTCATGATATAATTTCTCATTTTATAATGGGGAATTTATTCAAACATGTTTTGGTTACCATTTATCACTGAGGACACCTTACAGTTAAATGCCTTCATTGGCACATAAGTAGCCGCAAAATCTTTTAAATTCCCATGAAACTCACTCTGGATTTTCGTTCTTTATTTTTTCTGTTTTCACTTAGTCTCTCGGCTCTGTCTTGCAACAAGAAATATTGATGCTTAATACAATTAAGTTGTATGCTTGCATGTTTGAAGAATTAGTCTTTGATTAGTAACAAGAGGTTGGTGAAAATTAAAAATGGTTTGTTTTGAAGGTGTATTTGAGAATTTGGGGACAAAGTAAGTTTTCAGGATGGAAACTATCCTTTTTCTTTTTCTCTTGAATTATCACTGTATGAAATAATTGAAACAGTTGTCATCTTTTGCATAGCAGCCAGAAAATCAGATGCTGCTTAGAGCCACGGAGAAGATTTATTATTAGGCGATATAGAACATTTTCAGATGAACATGACAAGTTAATTCCCAGGAATCCAAACAAGATATATAGCCCAAGTTCCCAAATTTATACAAACTCACTTTAAAACAACTAGCTGACTTTTAAAGTCATTCTCATAATGGTATTTTGTTATACCAATGTCATTAAAATGGTCCCATGAAAGCATTTTTCATACTCTTATGTATTATTTCTCTGCTTATAAGTTGGCGTATTTTAACATTATGATATTTTTGAAAAAGAAAAAAGAGAGAGAGAAACTGAAATCTATCCCTCTAGTGATTATTTCCTTTTCACGGTGGTTTGGAGGTTCGGGTTCTCTTCATGCTGAGAACTGAACTACCCACACATTAATTCCAGTGTGAAGAGCACAGATGCATTTTCTTTGAGTTACCAGAGAAGTATGTAAGGACTCAGCTATATAGGAGTATCTCAGCTGGGACCACATTGGAAAAAGTAACCTTACCAGTGTCCACGTTACTGCAGTTTCTGGCAGCCAGCTTAGACAAGATGTAATTTGAAATACAATTCAGAAAAAGAAATGTTTGGATCTAACAGTTAGCAGCAGTTTTCTCCCATCCCCACCACCACCCTCACTGAGCACATAAATCTTTCTCTCTTCTCTTGAATTACTTTTCTCCCTTCTGTATAATATTGCAGCCCACATTTTTGCAGCCATTTCTACCTCCTCCCATCTCCCTTCACTTAGAAAGTTTCACTCCATATTGTTCATATGTGTCACCGCCTGGTTTAACCCCAGGAACTGAGGAAGTGGCTTTGCTCTGTGCTCTCTAGAAGGAGATCGCCTGGAGATGCCACAGCCTGTAACAACCCTGGGCAGCACGGGACAGAGATCATTTGCAGGCACTGACAGCCTTGTGCATACCAGAGCTGATAGATCTCTGGGTTATTGGCTCAAGAAGATGAGATGGTTGATAATATAAGAAGATTTATTAATTTTGGCTAATTTACCTCATTTGTCAATATATAGTATATTTCAGTTTGTTCAGATTTGTGTGCCATTTCACAAAAGCATATCACATGATTTTGAGAATGCTGCAGTATAAATCATACTAATATTTATTCTACACTGTCAGTAAGGAAAAACATCTAATGAATAAAAATAAAGATAGAAGTTTAATTAAGACACAATTTTCCATAAGCAAACCAAGCCAGGTGGACTGTCAGGAGCAGGCAAGTCTTTGTACCCTGAGGAGTATCAAAGGCACTGGAGGTTCACTTCAGAAAGCAGGAACGTTTTTTTTCCAGGAATGCAGAGGGATTTGATAACCAAATTTCCTGGCCGTCTGCATGTTATTTCACATACCTCCTGCTACCCAGCCACTGCCCTAGGGCAGCTGCTGCCCTAGAGCAGTAGGATTCTGCACACCCTGTTTGGCCTGCAGCTGTGAGCACAGAAACCCGCCATCACCCAACCAAACCAGAGTTATGTGGGGGAGCTTGGTCCAGATGCTTCTCCCAGGGAAACCAATGGGAAAAAAAAGTTTAAAAGTCACCTCTGCTTGCCTTCCTGTTTCCTTTGTGTTGTCCTCCCCCAGATCTATTTCCTGACTTTCTCCCATGCTGTTCCCCGACAAGAAACATTTACAGCCTCAGACCTATTTTTTATTAAGCCTGTCTTCAGTATGCTTTCAGGGCCCTTACAACAGTAAGACCCTTACATGAACATAACTCTGCAGAGCACAGCATTTTAACTAAGTACAACAGCTTGGCATTTGCGCTATAAGTATATAATGCAACTTAAATAAGATTTTATTACCTTTATTTCTGTAACACATGAAGACGTGTTTCTTTGATTTCATCCCTGCTTCTGTTAATTGCAATTTCATGATGGGCCTGCCTTTCATGTTTATGTGTTAAAATACGCGGCACAGAAAGAGTAGCATCTTTTTTGTCTCCAGTAAGGTCCAAACTGAACCATTAGCTTCTAAAAAAGTAATTTTTTCATTTCAACTGATGTAATTCTGTTAATGTACTTTTTAGGGGGAACATCCATTTAGAATTTACACATCCAACCATTCATTTTGATCTATTTTGTTGTAGTCAACAGGAATCTTTACCCTTTCTTTGTTCCTTTTGTTTGCAATTCTTTTGGTCCTAATAAAAATAAAACAGCACTAACTTGACTGAATAGTCTACTGACCCCCACCGTTTGCTTCTAGAGACACAGAATAAAGCAAACATTCTTGCTTATTTTTCTTGTGTACCTTAAGTTATGGAGGCATCTTGCCAGTCTTGGTGAAGTTTATTACTTTGTTTGTCTGAGCAACACTTCAGGTTATCCTGATAAATAAATAAAGGAAAACTTTATTTTAAAAAATTCATTTTATTTTTCTATAAGTAAAGATATATATTTTTTTTGACAATATGAAAGGAAAAGCAGAAAGTAAAAGAAAAATATCAGTAAGAAAAATAAATTTCAACAGGGAGCACAGAATTTTCAGCTGCAGATTGTAATGTAATATTTTAATTCAAACAAAAGCAAAGGAATTTCTATGTAGGTGTAGACAAACAGTAGCAATGCTGTGACCTGTCATTTTTTGTTTCACGTGGGAAAGGAATATCAGCAGAGCATATACAGACATCTGACTCTACTTACTAACATAAATAAACACAAGCTATACAGAAAAATGTCTCTTCACTAGATTACTTTTCACTGAGAACAATAACTGCTCTGTGAATGTTAGCTTTGAAAATTCAGTTTCATGCTTTATACTCTAAGAACAAGTAAAGTATTTTGTCACATAGTTTATTAACAACACTAGAAAGGGATGAGTTCTGAATTAACATTTACCGGAATACAAAGATCCAAACGGGAGAGACCTTTACATACATTTCTAAAGCCTGTGTCTCAGAAAGACAGTGGGCTTTAAATGTGCTTATCATATCAAATTTGGGCAAAAACTGAAGTTGGCCTAATCAAGGAAATAACCTTTATCTTGTGAGAGGTTTAAAAAAGTTTTAAAAAGAGAAAAATACCCTCAAAATTATATTTAATGCAAAAATCTATCAAATCTGGATTGGAACTTAAAAAAAAAAACAGTAGTGCATGAGTAGTTTGAGTCTAATTTGAGGTCGTCATGTGCAAAATCTTTCTATAGAAAAGCCTTTTATACATCTTCTTTTGTAAAAAAAAAAGCAACAAGCAAATAAACATTACTCAGTTCAATACTGATTGTGTTCTTGATTACTGTTATTTTGTTGTAGAAATTATATATGCCTCTTTTTGATTTTGTTCTCCTTCTATCATATAGCAACTATTTCTAATGACAAGTTAATGCTTTCTTACCAAAAAAAAACCCCAAAAAACCAAAAAAAAGAAGATAAAACCAAGTCTATAATTTAAGTACATTGGGTTTAATACTTTGACTCTAGTACATTGACTTCTTAGTCCTTTAGTACTTTAGTCCTGTTCCTCTCTTTTATAAGGAAAACATTAAAATCATGAGAAAATATTTTTCTTTTTTTACGGCATTATTATTTTATTCACAGCATTTTTCTACTGTGGATGAAGGACATGATAAAAGAGAGAAATTTAGAGTTAAAATCAGACTTTTTTTTTAAATTTAAATAACTGTTCTTAAAATACAGTATTTGATATATANAACTAAAGGTTTTATTGTTTCATATTGTTTTCTTTTGTTAAATAAATAGTTTTTTCCACTTTTCTCTAAAGAGTGTCTTTCCGGACCAGTTGTGGGGGGAGGGGTTGTTTGGGTCCTATTCGGAGGTTCCCTCCCAAAATTTGCCCTAAACCGGGACACAAAGTATTTTGAAAGAGTATAATGAAGTAGGAAAACCCCCAAATTTTTCAAATATTTTGACTTACATCATGATGTCAGAAAGTAGACACACTAGGGGAACATACATGAAAGTACAATAAAGAAAGTTTCCCATTAAATACTTGTTTTTTCTCTCCCCTAATGAAGAAATTACAGTTTTACCTACAAAGTTACTGTGTAATTCAGCATAGTGCAAGGGTTTAGCAATGCATCTGTTACAGTAAAATACTATAACAGAGGTATTTCCTTTTCTTCTCTGTGGTAAGAAGATTTTCCACCGGAGGACAAAACATTTAGTCTGTTGGTTTTGAGATGCTAATTACCGTCTTCAGTGACAGCAGGATAATTTTCAATTTCTTTGCATGTGATACTGATTCTCACTATTGCAAGCCTGTTGATGGATTGTCCCTCAGAGCTTAATGCATGTCAATCACCACATCAAAGTCACAGGAGCACTTGGACTCTCCTATCTCCATCTCTACTCAACCTTTGTTTTTGGAGGATGACCTATTGTATCTCACTCAAGACCAAATACCAGTATCATCTGATAATCATAGAAGAGGGTAACTCCTTATGCAAAACAATCCACACACAGATGTCCATTTTCGTCTTTGTCTCATTTTCATTTATTTTAAACAGGCATCTTCATTCAGACACTCACCTACCTTTACCAATTTAGCATTCAACAAAATGCCACCGCATATAAGCAATTCTTTGAGACTACAGCTGAAGCTTCACCGTCCTCTTCAGTGACAGAACCACAGTCAAGGTCACCTGTAACAAGGTCCAAAATTGACATTTCTGAAATGGCACTGCATGAGTAAGTGCAATGAAAAAAATTAAACAGAAGGCAGAATGGACAGAACAAGGACACCTAATAAAGGAATGAAAATTAAAAGAAGGATAGACAACTTATCAATACCTTCCCATACTGTGCATTGCTTGCTCATTTGGTTCTCAGGTTCTCATGCACAAATTTCATACAAATTAGCTGTTCGTACCTGTCAGTTCCCCTTCTGCCAAACTGAGAATATGTGAAAGTTTTTTTTTATTGCTTTTATTCTTATATTATGGTACCTTAGCCACTGCTCATCAGTCTTTGACTAGCATTTTAAATGTTGTGGCTACTTCAGTTCATTGCACAAAATGTAGTCCACATGGGATAATGAAAGCATTAAAGATCTTTCTATGTCTAACAGAGCTTTAAACATCAACCAGTAATAAGTGATGATACAACATTTTATTTATATGTTTACTCTTCTAGAAAAAGGAGTTATGCAGCCTTCACATTCAAGGTAGATCTTGTAACTTATTAATGACTTCATTTTAAAACTAGGACAAAAGAAAGCTATTGCTATGGTGAGCGGTGTTATATTTCTGCTGCTGCCAAAGTGTGCAAGTTTCATCCTCGTGAAGCATGAAGAACTGCACATTTGCTTCTGAAACATTTGCCAGGTTGTACTTGTAGCAATATGAAAAAAAAATTGCCTCTTTTGGAACATGTGTGAAGTTGAAATCATGTAAGATAGATTTAGAACTGGTGTCTAGCACATAAATGACGTGATTACTCTCTTGTGCCACAATTTCTACTTGTTATTTACTCCTAGGATTTTTTTTTTTTTTTTGACCCTAGGAAAAACTTCTGTGGCACAGATGCTGTGGAAGCACCATATTCACAAATGATAGTATTACATCTTTGAATATCATGATTTATGCTGGTATTGACATGTTCTTTACACGCCACAAGTCCTTTTTGAGTTTAGTGAGTGAGGGAACACTACCCTGGGTTTATGACCGTACATTTTGCATAAGCACACATGTACATACACAGTTACCTGAATGGGCTAATATCCTTACTGAGCTTTCTCTGAACACAAAATACATGCATAGTCTCTAACGGCTAAAAAGCAACAATCCAGTTTCTAGACATTTTTAATTAACTATTTCATTAAATTTAAAAGAACTTGCCATCTTCACTTTCTCAACTTGGTTAACCTGATCTATGAATAGAAGGTCTTGGAGGATAAGCAAAAAGACTCTTGAATCGTTTTTGTTTTCTCAGGAAACTGAGACCCTTGGTGTCCCCTTTTGTATTACACTTCACAGATGGGAGTTCTTTCATGGAAATTCAGTGCTAGCAGTAATAATTGCAAATATGCCTATTATTGACTACTACAGTAAAAAAGCTAAGGAGTACTTCTGTGATGTATTTAATATACTACTTAGAAAGAGATATTAACTAAGCTTTAAACAACATTATTACCATATGCTTCTTAGAGACAGCTTTCAGTTGTCTTGTACTTTCTAATTTTCATTTCATTTTCTGTCGAAGATGATAGAAAATATCTTATATACAAAAATATGCCAGTTCAGAAATTCTATACTCTTTTTCTGTGCAAAGCTTAAACTTTGTTTTGTAAAACATGAGTTGTGTTAGAATTCATAGGGAAACAAAGGAGATGGATATACGTAGAGAAAAAAGCTAGTGGAGCAAAAGTTGCTTTCATAATATTTTTAACCACAGTTTATACAGTGATGCAAAACACTGGACATTCCTCTGAGAAAGTAGAAAATTATTGCTAAGTAACAGTATATCCATACATCAGTCATGCATGTTTTGGAACAGATGTAAAGTCTATGTATGAAGAGAAAGGGAAAAGGAGAAGGGGAAATTAAGTACTTTGCATGCTTCTGTGTCCAAAGTTTTTTCTTGGGAGACAAAGATGTGAAGCATGACAGCTGCCCATTTAAACTTTTCTGAGCTACACTAACAGTAATAGAGAGGTGGCAGCTTCATCATGTTATTCCACTTATATTGAATAATGAAGCATCATAGAGAGCTATCAGTGTAGAGGTAAAGCCAGCTCTGAGATGGTAGAAGTCTTCTGATGTAAAATTTTCCCTTCCACTCTGTGAGCTCTAAAAATGTTATATTCTCGTACAATACATCCATGTAGTGTAGGGACTTGGCCAGGTTTTCCATTTCAGCAAAACTTTGGCCATCTCTGCAACATGCCTCCAGCTGTGTACAAGACACTGTCCTACTGCACTCAGGTGAGACACTCATGTGAGTAAAGGTCATGACATCAAGTTATTGCTGTAAGAGATTCAGAGCTCTTAGTCTTCATGCTGTGGGACTATCTGGAAACACTAAGCCAGAGGTTAGTAAAAGATCTCTCTCAAATTCCCAGAATGAGAAACCTCTTTTGAAGGAAAACATGATTGTTTTGGCACCATCTGAAATACAAAAATGATTGCTACTCATTGACTTCTGTAAATTTTCTGTAGAAATTCTTTTTGATACTGGGTACCAAATAAGTCACTCTAAACCGCTGTCCTACATCTTCAGTGCTTATGAAAGTAACACCTAAAGTGATAAGATACCTGACAAGAGCACACCTTCATCAAGAATAGAGGAATAGATCTTCAGGACTGAAAATAGTATCATTGAACTCTTTTTAAAGGGGGCAGTCCAAGCTCATATTACTAATTTTTCAGTGATTTTAAGAGAATATGCAGATAAAGTCAGCTTTTTAAAATAATTTGAATGCTTAAAAATTTCTGCTATTACTTCATCGGTATTTCAGCAGCACCTGATGTCTGAATCTTATTTAAACTTTTGAAAAATTCTCTGCAGGCATCCATTTTCATTCTGCTTAAAAGTCTGGTCCCAGTCCTGCATTTCAAAGATTTAACAGGGAATTAGGATAATTTTTAAATCTTTTCTTTGTGATCTTGAGCCCACTCTGTAAGTAGGTTTCAGATGTACTTCTAAAGGCATTGCTAACGTATGTTTTTCTTTCTCAAGTAATCTACTGTGTCTGAAGTCTGCGAAAAGCTGTGACAGTAATTTTCCCTAATTACACAATTGCTTTCCCATTTAAAACAATAAGGAGTGAAATGTCACTATTTCAAACTGAAACCTAATTACAAGAGCAGCCATAGCTGAAGATAAATGATAAAAGCCTCATGACCTCCATCACCAAGGCCATCATCTGCTAACATTAATTTTGTCACCAATTCTGGATGCAGGGATACCCAATTACCTGTTCTTTTTTTCCCCTTTCTTCACTCCTGACTCCCAGTAGATATGAATACTTTATGGATATTCTCTTCCAAGCTTGTTGCAGAGAGAGGTTCTCTACAGGAAAACGGGGAGTCACTGGCGCTGTCTAAAGCCAGTGCTGTCCCAATGACAGCCACGACTTCGTGGTATTTCATAGCCATTCCTCTGCCCCTTATCTTTAATTTTGCACTGAGGTAATTCAGTGCAAAAATACTGTTATTATGATTTCTACATTGATCCAACTTATCTGTCTCCTGACAAAAAAACTGTAGAATAATTTTATAGTAATTTTTGTGACATAAATATGACAGAAATTACTTTGTTGAAATCATCAAAACATTACAAAACAGTGAGAGGATACGGAATAAGATATTTTCTTTGTGCAGGATCTTGCTTGGGGATGTGATACCCATCACTGGATCTTCAGGCAAATAAACTTTAGACACACAGAATTAATTATTTGATTTCAAGGCAAATTAATTGAGTATCAATACTACTGAATACTCCTGCAGTGTTCCAGTAGGTTTAACATGTGGTTAATGTTGTCACTCTCTTTTAAGAGCCAGCTTCCTAATCTAGACTACAAATCCCATGAGGCTGTGCAGAAACTCAGGGAAATGTATGTCCAAGAGATAGACATAAATACTTCATGTTTGACCAGGAAATTTCACTGGAACCTCTAAGTTTTCAAATTTCCAATCCTTTGCTGATTTTTTTTCTATAAAAAGTTCACTTAGGGTTCTACAGTAATTTATTCTGTGAAAATGTTATTTCAAATCACCAAAACACAAATAATAAACCCATGTCAATCAGAAAGGAACTTCAATTTCAGTGCAATCCTTTCTCAATCAGTTACACTTCATCTTCTCAATTTAACAAGAAGATATTTAAACACACGTTGCAGTTTTTAAGAACATGCCACACTTCACTCTCACACACTGAATATAACATAAAGAATTTTCACTTGTTCAGCTTAATTCTCATGAAACATTTCAACACTGCAAAACTCCAGTTCATCTTCTTATCTCTGTATAAAAGTAAAAAAGAAAAAAAAGTGTTGCAGAAATTTGTCTCCAGTATCAATAAGCACCTCTTTAATGGTATGATCATAATTTGGAATGACAGATTCTGTTGTTCCCTCCAACTTAGAAGCATTTTGCAGAACATCAGTGAATCTTCCTTGTTTGCTAATCCTGGTAATAATTTCTTCTGGGGTTACTAAGCCTCATACCTTTTTGATAATGTCAAGATACATTTTGACTGGGATGAAGAATGTTAGGAATTAGGCATTTGTTGTTATTTCCAAAAGACTTAATTTGCAGATCACTTATATTTCTTCTTGTCTAGTTGTTTTGAAAATTGGTCAGTTGTGCTGTTTTGGTGGGGGTACAGTTACTTTTCCTCACAGTGGTTAATATGAGCCTGTGCTGAACACAGGGTTGATAACAAAGAGAAGTTTTTGTTATTGCTGAGCAGGACTCACACAGAGAGAAAGGCCTTTGCTGCTGTCCATGCTGCCACCCTGGCGGGAGGGCTGGCTGTACATGGGAGGCTGGGACAAGACACAGCCCAGACAGGTGACCCAAACTGACCAAAGGGATATATGAGACCATGTGACATCATGGTCAGTGCTTAAAGTGGGGGGAAGAAGGAGGAAAGGGGAGATGTTTGGAGTGATGGCATTTATCTTCCCAAGTCACTGTCACATCAGATGGGACTCTGCTCTCTTGGAGATGGGTGGACACCCGCCTGCCATGGGAAGCTGTGAATTGATTCCTTGTTTTACTTTATGTGTGGGTGTGGCCTTTGTTGTAACTGCCTTTTTTCTAAATCCATGAGTTTTCTGATTCTTGCTCTTCTGATCCTCTTTCCAATCCTACTGGTGAGGGACTGAATGAGCAACAGCCTAGGACTTAATGTCAGTGGGGGTTAAACCACACCAGCAGGGCAGTTGAAATTAAGGTAAAGTACATGGAGAAATTCAGTTGTGGCATCCAGAATCACAGAGAGAGTTTGGTTCCAAGAGCCAAACATGTTTTTTCCATTCCACGACAGCCCTCACAAAGAAGGAAGCATCATTTCTGGATTTGGTTTGCTGAAACAATTTCCGCAGTCTCCCATTCACCTCATTTTGATAAACAATTATTTTATCCTAGTCTGAATGTTCCTTTCTCCCAGTTGAGCTTACTTAGCTATGACTGGAGAAAGTTAAAGGAGTATTAGTAGCCTGGCAAGTAAAAGAACTACTGCCCTTTTTGCAAACATATTTCGATTTTCCTCATTCTTTGGGAAGTGCTATTTGCTTATCAGTAGTTCTTGTTTGCCAGAAACACTGAAATTGTGTTATGAGTTCATGACAAAGTAGCTTCCGGACACAAGAAACCAATGAAGTGGGTGAATGAAAATCTGAAAATTTTAAAAGTCCATTTTCATTTTGACAATATCAAAATACACAAATACACGCCTGTTTTATTATATGATAGGCACTGAATTATTTTCACCAGACTCCTAGGAACATTTATGATTCACAGAAAACATCTCCAAATTTGTCTGTGTTTTTATTTCATATAGCATTTATTTTCTGTAATACTTTGAAAACTACAGAGGTTCAGGAAATGATACTCCCTAGGGGAAACTTCTTGGAGTCTGAGCCTGCACAATACGACCCCTTTGAGTTTCCTTGGGACTCTGGCCTGAATGGCAAGTTAAGGGAGAGAGACAGCTTTGATCCGTTGTTCGAAAAGTAAATTTAATAACATGAAAACAACAAACAATGAGGCATCCACTGTATTGAAATGAACCAAATCATAGCAGCACAAGGGGTAAAAGGCACCAGGCCAAAGGTGGAGTCTAGGGGCAGACAGTGGTACTTATACACCCTGGTGTGGGTGGGGAGTTAAAGTGGGGTCTGAGGGAAAGGTCCAGTAGGTGACAACGATTAAGACTATTAAAATTCTTGCACCAAAAATCAACCTATGATAACACAGAGAACTGAGAACATTCTGGTAAATATTTGCATAGACAGCACGTCAACGAGTGTTTTGCTTATGGCACTGAGAATGGGGTTTCCCAACATATTTTTCCAGGGTTTTCTTTTTTTTCCCAGGGAAACTGCCCTCTGCACCTAGGGTTGGATAGCACACAAATAAAAATATAAATCCTCCACTAGTTTTAAAAAAAATTAAAATAAATCTATCCAATTAACCTGTTACTGCACCTTCAAATCATACTGTAATATTAAGCATCTGGGCAAAACATACAACACAGTAAGAAAATTACTTTTTCATTCATTTATTTAAAAGATGAATGAATGATCAACTTTCTTGTCCTGCTTATTTTATTCCTGAACTTCCACCAAAACCAAAATATGACTATTCCAAAAATGAATGGTATTAGCTAATAAATGTCATAAAATTTCAAAGAGTGAAAGGAAAGCCAGCTGTACAGGTCCAATAGCTTCACCTCAAAGCAAAGTGAAACAGGAAAAACCCATCCCCTTCCCTGCCTCTGGACTAAATAACAGATGAGCCCTTTAATGCAGGAAAGCATATTCTCGAAGAGAGGCTGAGGACTCTGGGCTTGCCTAATGTGGACAAAAGGAGACTGAGGGGTGACCTCACTGCTCTCTGCAGCTTCCTGGCAACAAGGATCTGGAGAGGGAGGTACGGATTTCTTCTCCCTGGGATCTAGTGACAGGGCATGTGGGAATGGCTCAAAGCTACACCATGGGAGATTCAGACTGGGCATCTGGAAGCACCTCTTTACTGAGACCAGTGGAATATGCTCCCTTGAGTAGTGACTGATACCCCAAGCCTCTCTGTGTTTAAGAGGCATTTGGACTATGTTCTTTAAGGCGTGTTTGGTCAGCCCTGAAGTTGAGGGTCTTGCCTTTTTCTTATCTTTCATCTTTCTCCTTCTCTTGAGCAGAATAACTCTGTGGCCCCCAAGAACTGTCAGCAGTGGCAATGCAGCTGCAGTAGGGGACAGAAGGTCTGGAACAGGGACAGTGCTTGGGGCGGGTCAGTGTGTGAGGTGAGAGGCTGAGCAGCAGCAGCACTGGGGACTGTGTCACACCGTGCTGAGCTATCAGGACTGTGGCTGTCTGGGTCCCAGAGCAGCTCTCACCACCCGAGCTATATTATTGGAACTGCTATAAGGATTGGATTTGTCCCCACTTGTGATGGTGTAGGCAGTGTGAGAAACACTCCAGTCGGAGTAGAGCATTTCCTCAGGCAGCAAGAGTGAAGAGAATTTTCAGATGGGGATTGTGACACCAGTGCCGTCAGAGTCCCCAGGCCTGGGGCCACTGCCAAAACTAACTTGGCTGATCCCCATCACCTCTGGAGTGCAAGAACTTGGGCTCTCTTCGAGAGGCACCCCTTGGGGAAGTGCAGGCTTACCTGCTGAGTACCTGAGGCTTTGGCTGTTGGGACACACCAAGGGCTTTGGAAGGAACATTGCCAGCTAAAGAATGTCGGTTCCTGGGAGCTGCCCCTAAGGGCATGCCTCTGATGGATGTCATCAGCGCTGTTCCATCTCTGCCGGTGCCATCAGGGTCCCCAGCACAGAGATGCTGTTGAGACCCTCCTGTCTGTGACTCACCATGTTCAAGGAGCAACAGAAGAGCCTTAGGACTTCACAGAGAAGCATCACCTCAGACATCCTTCTTATGGGTGGCAACAGAGGTGCTGGGGGGGATGCTGCTGGTGTCAGGCTTATGGACTAGACCAAGACTGTACATCCTTTCCAACTAAAATATCCTAATCTATTGGACGATAGTCTAGTCTAAAGTATCCATGACATCATTGCAGCTAGCTGTAAAAGACTTGAAAATTCACACAGTATTTTGCATTTTCTAGAAAATGAACAATATTTTTGCTGATTTTTTTAAGCATTACCTGCAGCAGGACATGTTAGAAGCCAGAAAACTTGTTTAAACATTTTATTTTGAAAGAAAACGTACTTCAAAACTGTACCAAGGTAATAATGGGTGATGTAGAAATTATGCCTTACTATAAACTACTATTGACATTCACAGCTTCAGACTTTACAGAAAAAAATCACTCTATAGGTATTAAAAGCAACACTTTATTTAATTCTTTATTTTATTGCCATAATAGTAAACCAGTGAAATCATAACTTTCTTTTTGAAATATCAGTTCCTCTTCAGATAATGAACAAAAGTTTATAGCAATGTATACTCCTAGCTAAGAAATTCCTAAATATATAGCACAAGGTGAAGTCTTATAAATTTGTTTCTAAATGAAAGCTATCAGATATGGAGCTGCACAACACCAAAGTGAAATGAGTAATTTAAACTAAATTGTCTGAAAGCCAAACCAACTTTGTATCTGAGCTTTGAAATTATGCTACTTGAGTCTAGTTGCTTGATTGCCCCTTTCCATTTCAGGACTTTATTCCATTAGTAAACAATTAAAGAAAGTACTTGAAAACTTAAACTTAAGTATTTAATATCTCAAAATGTTAATTAGATTATATAAAATTTCAAATCAATATTAAAAAGCTGAAATAAAATTTCTTGTGTACTGCTAAAAAAATAAGAAAAAGGTTTCAATATAATAGTAATATATCAAATTTCCTGATCTAGTCTGCTTGCTTTAACTCACAGCTCTAAGGAAAAAACTCTTGTGAAGCATTTCTTATGCCTGATTACCTCAAATCTACCTTAAGCAGTCTGAATAGATTCATAGAGTGCCCCGAAGTGTTCAAAGCCACCATGGATGGGGCTATGAGCAACACAGTCTATTGGAAGGTGTCCATAGCAGGGGTTTGGAACCAGATGACCTTTAAGATCCCTTACCTCTGAGGCCACTTTACGATACAGAGGAAATAAATAGTAAATTAGCAAATAGTCTTTAATGCAGTTCAAAAATGCCTTGCAGACAAAATACAAGGTCCATTTCTCTTTTAAACACATTTGTAAATTAACTATTGGCTATATAAACATATAAATATACATTATACAAATATACAATGTAAAATATTCAAATATAAAGATAGAATATACTGAGACTAATATCAACACAATTACTTAGTCTTTGTCTCAAAGAACTTACTGAACTGTCATTCTGATTATGTGTGCAGCTTAGATAAAAAATGATAAACAGACTGCTACATATCCTAAGTCTAACCACTTACTCAGAATCAAATAGCTGAATCTCAATGTTAAAATTCTTTACCACAACAGAAAAAGAAGTCTTAGTTATTTATTTTACTATGTTTGTAATATTACAATTGATTTAAAAACAGAATGCACGGGATATTTTCTCCAGTTTGACTGACTACCTATAGGAAATTATGGTTATGTTGAATGGAAAAATAATGTAAAAGAAAATTATCTATTAATCAAACCAAACACATGACCATAGGTGGAAATCAGCAGTAATATGAATTCTAATCAAGAGTTGAGAAGAACTGAGAATTCCCAAAAGTTTTACATGCTTTTGATTCATATACCTTTGGGCTAAAGGCCCATATACTGTTGGAAAAAGTACCTGGAACAAACAGAAGAAATCAAAAGTTCTTCTGAACAAGAAACCATGAGTAAAATGACAAATTAATTGGCATAAAAAAGACTAAATTCAGGTGATTATTCAGGTGATTATGGTGACGATAAAGAAGGTTATCATCTCTCTTAGAAGATTAAAAAAAGTTCAGATAGTATCAAAGAAATATAAATCTCCTTCACTATTTAAAGTGCTGATGGTCCCTGAATAGTGAAAAGGAGATAACAAAGAGGGTGTTGTTGTGATAGGGATCTGTTGAAGAAACTCAGATTCACAAAGACCAGGAGACTAAGCCTTTCTTTGTACAACAGAATTTCAAGATCATCTGGAATTAGAGCTCACTAACTGCTTCATTAGGAAAGAAATGTCGTGGAATACAGGATGTCTAGTGAAATCTTAGAATGAGTATTACACTCACGGCATAATATTTTTAAAAGACTGTTATTAGAAAGGACTGGAAAACAACAGCCTCTTTAGAATACCAGAGGATAAATTTCTTGGTTTTCCCTATGTTTCATTTAAAGACAAATATGGAAAACAGTAGGGAAAAAAAAACCCACAAA
>WBMY01007420.1:19978-48791 GCA_013397315.1 Donacobius atricapilla | reverse complement strand
TTTTTTGTTCTCCTTTTAGTGTGTGTTAATAAATCTAACTGTTTCTACCTTTAAGTTAAGCCTCTTTTGCCTTTCTTCTAATCATAGTGGAAAAAATATTTAGATTACTTCACTAAATTTAACACACAAAATTCGATGAATGTGAAAACACTACAATACCATAGCTCTCTAGGCTGGTACATGAAATTTAAGATAAAGATAAGGAACTCTGGTTCAGAGCAAGCTTGCATTTTTTTTACTTATTACACAAGGCATTGGACCCCTGGTTCACCACTGAAAATATAAAATTCTTTACTCTCACCTTTCCTGACTAGTTGAAATATCTCGCCCTAAAACATGAATGTTGCAAAGAATAATTTCTGAAAATAGTCCTGAACATGCAGACTCCTTACTCTTAAATTGTAATGGGCATAAGAAATGTACATCCCATTTTTAGGTATTTTTTACTTTAACAATGTTTTTGTGTATAAGTCTCCGCTGCCTTGTGTTAAGATAACTTTATTCTTTCTGTCTTCTTTTTATAACTAAAGTAATTCCTACAAAGAAGGATTATCAGTATATTCTGCAGTTAAGTTATCACATTCAATTAGTCACTTGTGTCATCTCAGACAGTGTAAAATGTTTGGAAGCAAACAGAAACTAGACAACTGACAGCTCTTTTGCCTTCAAGAACTTTTTTAATAAAGCCACAGTAGTGAAAGCTCTTACAATAAAATAAATTATTTTCATGAAAGGATATAAAAGGTTTTTACCAGTTTCACCCCAGGTGCTGACAAAGAAACCATGACATGATTATTGGCATTGTTAGCAGATGAAGATCAATGATTCTCTTTTATTATGGCAGGTAAACAACCAGACTTTTGCCTCCAGAGATTCTGCCACAGAAAAGTTCTCTTGCTAAAATAATTTTCGCAAAAAATATTGCTGAAAGCTTATAGTCATCAAAATAATTTTGCTTTGGAAAAAATAAAATGTAAATTTACACAAAGAAAGTATATTTCCTTAGTTTATTCACAGGCTGGCAGTCAGAGGCTTAACTTGAGCCTTAATCCCTTTTAGCTGAAAGCTTCTTTTAGCTAGAAGTTCCTCTGCCAGCATTCTGTCAGTCTAGCTATTTCTCATGTCAGCTGGTGGTGAACAATTACTGACACATTAATCCAGTATCACTTCCTCACAGACTGGGCTTTGTCTGAGTTTGGACAGAATGAGATGAGATATAGGAACTATTTTGGACTACCTAGGGGTAGTGGGGACAAAAGGAAAAATAAAGTTTAAGGAGCATAAATCATTAAAAAGGACTCAGACCTATTTTAGCATGAATTATTAAAAACATAAGAAAAAACGATCAAAACATTTTCAAGCTTATAGTGAAAGTATGGGAATGAGTTCTGAAAAATTAAAAAGCTCTAATTTTTAAATAGGCTGCTGTAACTAACTAGGAAGCATCATTCACAGAGGCAATAATTTCAAAATTCCTTTCTGTAATGTTACTGTCATTTAGTTCCCACTTTTCCATAGGGTTTTGTTTTTTCTTAACTATATGAATGTAATGCAATTGAAGAAGTATTTCTGAACCTCAGGTAAAAAACACGTGGCAAAAGGGATCTTCTACTAAATTTTCCCTCCTTCCAAATCTTAGTTTTTCAGAAGGTATTAATTTAAGGTGTAGATAATAAAGCTATCATTTAAAACTGTTATGAGTGCATCAATTTTATTTTTATTTTGATTTAATGGTTAGCTAATTAGATTAATGTTTTGCTGGGTATTAAAATGAAATCTAAAAGAATTATAGTGCACATATGTTTAATATAGTAAAAGTGAAGTATACTACTCTGACCTTTCCAATATTCTGAATTATGATCGTTCTATTTCTCTTCTTCTATTGATGAGCTGTAAACATACAAAACTGACTATAAGAGCAGTCAACAAAATTAATAGCTCTAGCAAAATCATCCTAAGCTTCTAGTCTGACCTAAAGATAAGTAGGAAGGTGAGGGGGAAAAGAAAGTAAACCCATCTTTTCCAGAGGGTCATGCTTCTAAAAATATGTTTCAGAGAATTTTGACATATGTGTAAAAATGAGGTATTTAGCAATCTTTCTTTCACACTCAACTGTTATCACCCAGTTCCAACCACAACTGATTTGTAGCGGGCTTGAATTTTGGCATTGCATGATCCTCAGATCTGATTGCTTATTCTGAAGAGCTAAGATATAAACATAAAAGTTTGAGATTTGGGTTTCAGTAGCTGTAGACCTAAAGGTATCCAAACAGCCACTTATACTGTCAATGACTGACCCAGTCACTGTTTCATCTACAAATGCCTGTGAAGAGGTCTGTCATTTTATTGATTTTGATGCCCTATCACTGTTTTTCATGTTTACAGATACTTCCTTTTCTGCTGAGTATTTTGTTGTACCCTTAAGAACTTCTTGATACCTGAGGGAAATACCACATGAAAATTATTTAGTTAACTATTACAAACACATTATTAGTAAATGGCACTGTCATAGGATCTTTTTTTTCAAGGCATAAAAATCATGTCTTTGGCTTTAAAAAACCCCATATTTCTATTTTTCTTGGGAAAACATGCCTCCATCTGGTTTATAACACAGAACAAATTATAATATTATAAGAATCTTAGAGTGTTTTAATAATGTCATAGAGTTCTAATATTCCAAAGGGTTGATTTTAAATGACTGCCAACAAGCTGGAAGAGTTTTCAAGACTTTTACAATTGTTTTGAAACACATACTGTTTTCCTTTTTTTTTTTTTTTGATACTTTCAGTCACACCTTGTGTAAATATATAAAAGTGGGTGGCTGGTTTCTTGACCATTCCTCTTTCTCCCACTCCACTACAATGTGTAGATAAATCTTAATCAAAAAAAGAGAGGACTCAGTGATAAGTCTTAAGAAAGCTATAAAAGATTAAACTTAGAAAACTAAACAGTTAATGATGCACATAAATATGAGAGTCAAATTTAACTTTTTTTGTGGCATTATAAAAATCTTCATGACAACTTAGTATGAGAACCTAAGGAATGTGTTGCGCATTAGTTCGGTATCAGGTACAAAGAGGGATAGTGGGAACAGAGAGAATAGTCTGTGATCTACATCTTTAAGAGGATGATTTATTCCTCTTGGAATAAATTTTTCTTTACACAACCTCCACAAGGAGGATGCAACTATATATAGCCTGTAACTTTTTACTTTTCCGGGAATAAACGGGCTTTTAATTTGACATTTGGGAGTTCTAGAATCAGCAATGAAACAATTTTGCTAAAATATCCCATGAATTTAGTCCTTTCAGTTCATTACTTTTAATTTAAATAAATTATTAATTTATGCAAAATGAGGAAAATTGTAAGCATCCCTTGCTATTCTGTTCTGTTTCAAAGTTGTCTCTTTTTAATATAGAAGAACATGCAGGTCAAAACATTCTAGCAAACTTCTTTTTAAAACATATTATGGAGCAGTTTATTATATGGACTAATGTAACAGTTTAATGATGAAAAGGCTGTAAACTGTGAAATTGTAAAATAATCAGTATAACTGAATATGTGTAAGTGTGGAAAATATTTTTTTCTCACATATGATTAAGCACAACTATCTAACCAGGCTGTATTTTCAATTTCATGTCATTTTATTAGGTGAGGAATTTTCCAGTCATAAGCATCTCAAAAGCATTCAGATCCCTATAAATGAACCACTGTCTGTTTCCTTACATGAAATGACATGACACAGTGCCATAAGAGCCCATGACCAAAATCTGAACCCATCTTTGCATATCCAAGTATGCATAAGATATTCACCGTAATAGTGACTCACCCTATTAGTGACTTTGCCTTCAAGAGGATCTATCTTGTAAGTAGCTGACAAAGGTCATTAATATCAACTTTAGTCAAATTTACTTTTTGATTTCTGTGGATAATTCAGTGGAAGATAATACAGGTTTTTGGGAAAAAAAAAAAAAAAAAAGGAAAAATTTATACTTGACAGTACTCAAATGACTTTTACCCATATCAGAAATTCCATCATTTTTTGGCAATCATCTTTAAACAGACTTAGACATAACATGGTGGCTACAAGAAGTATTACACTGTCTGAAATATTTCTGTGACAGTCATGCTATCTTGGGAGCAAAATGAAATGTGCAGTTTGAGGACTTAATTCTGCATAATCCATTTCCCTGTAAGTAGAGCCCTAGTTCTAAACCTGGATGTATGACATTCTGTATGATTCTTTGAAAACAATGAAATTTTAACTCAGACTGTGTAATAACCAGTATCCCACAATTTGGTGACTAACTTTCAATTTACTGTGCAGTTTAACTTCAATGAAACACCAGTAAATTTTCACAGATCTATAAATAAAATTCTCAGTGAGAGCCTTGTGAGAAGATATTACTGTATCTTGAGAGTCAGCACGGACAGTGAAGAGTCAACCAAGTTTATTGAATATACCTTTGATATGTGTAAGAATCTCTTATAGAGAATAGGTTCTTTTAAAGTTCACAAGATGGTCTTGACAGAGTTCATGAACTATAGGTCTCCCAGCTCTGCTCAGACCTTGATGCTCTGCAAGCACTGCTCAGCAACATTTAAAAGTGGTGATAACATTATTAGGAGTGTTTTGGTCACAAATCTGAAGCACAGTACCATGGAGGATGCTATGAAGGAAGCTCACTTCGCCCCATTCAGACTCAGAACTGTTGGAAGTGTTGCTCATACTAAAGCCAGAGACATGGGTTTGACAGGTGTAGCACTCAGTGGATAAGGATTTGGATAGATGGTTGCACTCAAAAAGCTGCAGTCAAGGTTTTCAAGTCCAAGTGGAGGTTATTTAAGAGAGACATTCCTCAGGGTCTGGTGTTGGGACCAACAATGCCTAATATCTTTGTCAGCATGAGGGATGGTGGGATCACAGCACCCTCAGCAACTTCACCACCAAGCTGTGGGGTGCAGCCAACATGCTGAAGGGAAGGAATGCCATCCAGAGGGGCGTTGATAAGCTTGAGGAGTGGGTTCCTGGTAATCTTATGAATTTCAGAAGACCAGTTGTAAGACCTTGCAGCTGTGTTGGAGCCATCCCAAGCACAAGTACAGTCTGAGTGTAGAATGGATAGAGAGCAGCTCTAGGGAGAGACTAGTGGGTGTTGGTGGATGAAAAGTTAGACATGACCTGGCAATGTGAACTGGCTGCCCATAAAACCAACCACATCCTGGGCTGCATCCAAAGCAGTGTGTCCAGCTGGGCAAGGGAGGGGATTCGACCCCTCTGCTCTGCTCTGTTCTGCTCTGCTCTGCTCTGCTCTGGTGAGACTCCACCATTCAGCTTTGGGACACCAACAGAGTAGGGACATGGATCTGCTATAGCAGGTCCAGAGGGAGAACAGAAATGTGATCTGGGCACTTCTGTGAAGACAGACAGAGAGAATTCAACCTAGAGAAGGCTCTGGGGAGGTCTTGTAACACCTCCCAGTGCCTGAAATGAGCAGCTGGAGAGTGATTTTTACAAGTGTGTGTAATACTAGGACAATGGGGAATAGGATTAAATGGAAAAAGTCTAGGTTTAGTTAAAATTTTTGGAAGAAAATCATTACTGTGAGTGTGGTGAGGTACTAGGACAAGTTGCTCATGTTAGCATAGGGCTGAAATCACTCTGGAATCAAGGGAGCATGTACAATAGATTCAGAGCTAGGTCGGTTAGGCCTGGAAGGGAACAAAAAGTTAAGTTTCTAGTCNGGAGTTGAAACTAAAGCCAGTTTAGGGTCCCTTCCAACCCAAAATATTCTGTGATTCTATGATAAAAATTTGGTAAAACAAGAATTGCTAGCTTTTCAGCAGCTCATATATGAACTGTATTTAAGGTGCATAGTTAAGTCTGATTGCATAGACTGTCCTAGTTTCCACACTGAGTTTGTCTCAGAAAATAGTTTCTGTGTGTGATCAAACCACTGGAGAAAAACAAAAACGTAGAAACCTGGGAGCCAGGAAGTTAAAAAAAAGCTTTTGAGCTGCTAAAAGATGAGTGGTTTTCAGTTTTCCAGACTATGTTGAGAGCAATGGCTGCAGACACAATATGCAGGATCAATCTGGAAAGTGCAAAGGCAAGTCAGCTATGATGACAACAGAAGGAAATGGGTTAAGGCCTACAAGCACGTCATTCTTCTCTATATTTTTTTTTCTTTACAGTTAGTTCTCTATATGAACTATGAATGCTGCACTACAGGGAGGTCTTGTTACTTCTGACCCCATTTCAAGGACTATAATTATTTAATAACATCACAGATAACATAATTAGCTCCTCAAATCTGGGTTAGTTGCATGACATATATAACAGACAGACCCAGAATAACTCTTCCCTGTGAGACACTGTGCCTTAGCAAAAGGGGAAAAAATATCAGAATAAGTGCATGAATAACATGCTGTAATATCATCACTGCAAGCGAGTAACATGTTCTGAAATTATAAAGTGTTTATGTATTAGGTTTTTTATTGAATAAAGGCAATTAATTAGACTAGAAATACCTATCCAGTGCAACTAATTAACGGTATAGTTAATGCCCTTGTTAGATTCATTATGCATTCTTTCTGTCTGCCTTTTTTTTCATGATTTATTAATATTGGGTTTATTAATGTTTTCCAAGTCCTTTACATTACTGACTTTTTCTCCCCTCATTAACAAAGGTGTAGGGCAAAATTTGGCTAACTGAAGTCCATCATTGGTGCAGCAGTGCTATGGAGGCCTTACTACATGCAGATCTGAGGCTGCTGGGCTATGGATGGGCTATGGATGGTCCACAGCGTGTCAGGCAGGAGCAGAAGAGGCAACAGAGCAGTCAGGAGATACAAGGCTTCAAGTCTGTATGTCTGCTATTGGAAAATTAGGAAACATCCCATGAAGGGATAGAGGAACAAGAGCATGTGTTTGTGTGTACTGTATTTGCAGTGCAATGCACTTTTTATAGATGAAGTAAGTGCCTCTGCACAGTTCTTTGCAGCACCCAATTCATAAGGTGCAAGAAAATTGCAAAGAAGGGTCATCATCAATGCAAATGCTACACAGAAGATGAATAAAACTGTAACATGTCTATATTAACATCTGAGCAAATATTGCTTCACAAAAATTTAATAAGCCACAGTGAGCTGATGCAGCAAATAAAAGCAGTCACATCTCCCATAAACCATCTTTGACAAAGTTGCACTTCCTCAGGAGAATACATGAGTTTAAAAAAGCTTTTGCTTAAATGTGTTATACAAAGAAATAAACATAAATGTACCAAACAAAATGCAAAATATATTTGACCTCCATTATCTGTATGAAAACACAAAGTACCCTCTGTAGGGGGTGTTCAAAAAAAACAAAACAAAAAAAAAAAGGCAATCCAAAAAAAGAAAGAGGCAGTGGGAGCAATTTGGAAATTACCCTGCTATTTGAATTTAATTTTTAGATTAAAAAGTTTAAATTATTTTTGCAGGGAAACATACTGCTCATGGCTATAAGGAAGCAATGGTGCAGTGTATAATATTCATCTAGAGCAGTTAACCAAAGCCAAAAAGCTCTTTGGACTGCTCACATTTGAGCCTGACTAGCAGCAAAAGAATTATTTCATTTCTAGCTCCTTTTCTTATAAATATGTGTAAGTACACACTAAATACTTTCTGAGAGAGTATTAACTACACCTTCTGAATAAATGAAAATATACAAAGTCAAATTACTTTTGCTTCCACCAAATTGATCAATAAAAAAATCTAAATAAATCGTTATATCATAACAAAAACACCCATCATATTGATTGCTACTACCCAGGTGACTGTTCTGAACATAGAGAGGAAATAAAGGAAGTTGTAGAAATGTGTAGCAGAAATATGTGATAAGATTAAAATTATAACTGTTTATTCTGGTCAAATTTTTATTTTAAGAAAAGAAGTGTCAAATCCCAAGAATTTCTTTGGAGACTAGATATTACCATTGGTTTTACATAGAAAGCATTCAGATATTGTAGCAATAACTCAAATTTTAAAAAGCCCTTAGAGATAAAATTTGTTTGTGGCTAATTGGCCAAATGTCTAGCCACATAGAGGGCATGAAACCGTGAAACCTTAAACACAACTGTGGATGTGGTTCTTCTGTTGTTAAAATTACCTAAGTGATGAAGTACTTGCGTGTCCAGAGGCATCCTGTTAGTATGACAGTTTTCATTGCTGAAAAAGTAATATCTCCTACTTAAATTTAAGAAAAATTCATTTTTTTTTTCACAGAACAAACCAGACTTACAGGAGTTAGACAGTATAAGGTTCTCTCTTCCACTTGTGTACACAAAGGCCAGGCAAAGGACAATTGCAAAACATAATTTCAACAGTTTCATTATGTATGTAAACATATAACATCTGATTCATACGTATCTATAATATCCATATTGCACAGTTTGAGGTAAAGACAGAATAAGAAACAACTATGACATTTTCTTTACAATAGTTGTAATAGAGTTGTTATGTGGCACAGATTTTGAAGAAAGTGACAGCTGGTTTCCAAGAGAAATGAATTTATTCTTGGATGCCTTTTCTCCCAGGGAAGCTTATAGGTAAAGAGATAATTCAGTAATTTTTCTAACATATTGCGCTCCTCCTAAAGATTTAAAATTACAATCAGTCTGAGAAACTGGTAACAAAGTAGACAGTATGTGAGACATTTTAGAATATTGGACTTTTTTTGTGTTCCACTCATTTTAGAGAAGAATTGCCCTCCAGACACAAAGTTGCAATCATAACTAGCTCAGCATATTTATTTTGAATCTTGTATCATGTTTTTCAAATTATATCTGAAACTAAGATTAGAACAGGACCTGCATCTGTAGATGGGTAGAAAATGTCACAATTTGTTACACTTCCTGATAGAAACAAAAATTAAAAAATAATACGTAAGCCATAATTGTAAATTCAGTCCAAGGTGGCATTCAATAGCAAAGTTATGAATCCTGAAGAAAAGATGATATGCAGACTTCAGGTAATTCAGGGTTTCAGAAAACAAAAAGCAGGTTCATCCCTGAAGGACTGGTTTATGAGCAAGATAGATGCTTCAGAACTAGAACTAGAACAGGAATTTTTTCCCTTAAACATTTTTAGAACATATAAGTAAAAACAATTTAGAGAATTTTTACTTCACTCTGCAACCAATGTAAAGAGACCATTACTAATTCAGATTAATTGTCCATTTAATACATATAACATAATTCATTTTGTCTTTGACAATGGCTTTAAGTGCCAAAAGGTGTAGACAAGCATAAGTGAGAATAAAGACTGCATGCAGAAGATGACATTTTGAAAAAATATAAAATAGAGTGGAGCAGGGTTAACTATATTCTACCTTTTTGCTCTTTGTGCCAATGGCTGGTGATTAAGGCTCTCAATGCTGTACATTTAACTGTTGATGCCAAGTAGATGCTGCAAGAAGCAAAACCCACAGGGACATTTCTATTTATGTTACCTATATTGTTGTGCGATTTTTCCTCTTTTTTTTTCAGGTCCTTGACCTAATTTAAGTTATCCCATGCAATGCCATTCTCATTTGTAAACTTACCCTCGACTGCATTCACAGGAAGGCATGAAGTGACAACATTCCTTAACATGAGACCTATGAGCTAATGAGGCCTGGGACCCCACAGCTTTTTCTCATCATTAAAAGCCCAGATGACTAAGAAGTTCTTTCAGTTACTGCTTTCTGTCTGAAAGACAACTGTTTAATCCCTTATGTTTTGTGGTTTCTTTATGTTAAAGATGCTTAAATTAAATTTCAATACATCTGTTGTATAATTATTTTTGTTAAGTAATCTGGAGCTCTAGTTAAGATCATTTGTTATTTGAAAGATAAATGGATGTCCAAGATATGCATTTTCCTTCACTGTAAGACTTCACTACAGTGTGCCTAGTATACTTTAAATTCTCTAAAACAATGTCACACTGTAAAAAGTCTGCGGAAACTAGAAAAATATTTGGATATGTTGTGCTTATTTGTATAGCAACCTCCCATGCCTTATTTTAAGCTATGGCACCACTGAGCTAACCGTATATATTTACTAAAAATGTATGTTCTTAGATATTGCGCATATGCACAAAAGTAATTTCTTTGTGAAAGCAGATATTTCAAGTGCAATATAAAGCTCTATTCTTCCAGTTCTTAGATCATAGGTTCAGAAGTACTATTTCTTGTATACTGTTATCATCTATTACAGCCCAGTAGATGCAACACACCATGTTTCATTATTGTTCATTCTTCTTGGAATACTGCATTTCCTCCCTTTGGTTCCAGTAGAGCTTGCTGCACAAGCAAAAGATAATGAATCTCCAGAAATTATTTAGAACAGTCAAAATAATCAGAGGAGCTTTAGAAAAATCAGAACAATTTCTTGGAAAAATTAATTTGATTAATCTTTACAACAGACTTTCAAAATTCCATCCTAGAAATTATTCCAAGAAACAGAATAATTATAGCAGTAATAATTGTATACACTAAATAACAGAATATTATTATAATTAGATATTATGAACCACACTTACTCAATTTAAATCTTAGTATATAATAATTATAGGACAATGCAATACATGAAAATTACATCATGTAATGCCCCAAGCATTTAAATATTTAGAGGTTCTTTCAAATAAGCAGAAAGAGATATGTACTGATATTGACTTCCAGTGACTCCTGGTGTGCATGTCTGTGAGCATTCAAAAACTTTTCAGGATGGGCTAAGGGAAGACATTGATTTGGAGTATCGGTGGCATGCTCCACGGGCTATCATACATGAGGCTTAATTTCTTTCAGTACCTGCTTTGCACTTACATTACCCAGTAGAACATCAACCACATCAAAATGTCTGGGGTAAGATTTTATGTTGTTCACTTATTTAGAAATTATTGTCTGTTTGAACACTGTTATTGGAGTTTTACAGAACTTCTAGTTGTAGAATTGGCTATGCTGCAACCTGTCTACCAAAACCAACTTGTAGCTGCTTTTGTCTTCACAGAAGGGTGACCACATGGTGCAACCAACTTGGATCAGTCAGACCACCCAGCAACTCTTTGTTGCAGAGAGACATTAATACTTTCAATATTATTTGTAGCCAACAGAGATTTATAACCTTTGTGGAACACAGAGCAAGCTATAACTTTTTCCAAATAATAGCTATAATAATTGATATCACTCGTTAATTTGTAAAGGCAAAAATACTAGTCCTAATCTCTCAGTTAAGGTCAATATTATGAGCAACATCAGCTCAAAAATATACATATTTTGCATATATAATATAATCCATTTAGAAATCTTGGCCCCAACAGACACAATCAATTGCAGTTTCTAGACTATCTTTCTGGTTTCTAAAAGCATCGCATGTTTTGCTTTATAATCTTTCACGGGGCAGTATCCTAAAAAACATTTAAGCATGGACTTGTCTTACAAATATATAAACCTTAAAAATCCATAAACCAAAGAGAATTAAAAAATGGGTCGGTGTCAGTAATAGATTAATTTTTCAACACAAGAATTCAATTCTCCAGCATACTCTTTTCAGGACCCTTTGAAGTAAACAGCAGTAAAATTGGAACATGTTCGAGTTCAGAATTTGCTTATTACATTTTTTAATGGAGCTGCTTTTGAGTACAAAGAAAATTAATGAGTCCTTTAAAACTACATCATTTTATGTTTTACTTTGAACATACAGTTACGCTGAGTGGCAAGGTTTGTGAAAACTGGGAAAAACAAGAAAGAGTAAGTGTCTAAGTCTCAGCAGTTCAAAGGAATACCATGGGGAGTCTGCATCAAACTGTGGAGTCCCTCTCCTTCATTACCATCATCTTCAAGCAGATACTAGGGGTACATAATTGCAAAGCGGGGTGGGGGAATTAGCTTTTAATTTTTAAATTATTTTGCTATTTTGAAACCCTAACTGCATGAAGATTATGCAAATGTATAAAGCCATGTTTAACCATGAATCAATTATAGGAAGTCTGTCCTTCAAAAAGTCATACAGACTTCAACTACTCAAACTATATGTAGAATAATGAACTAAAGACCACTACATGTAGCACTGTCATTCTCCTAAATCAATTTTGGAAGAAGGTTACTTGTACCAAACTCCTTTTGACTGTACACAGTCCTATTTTCAAAAATAATTTAAATAATATTGTAGTAATTGTGCACTCAAGCTGCTCCTACAGTGCACACCACTAAATATCTAATTGACCCCATGTGGAGTTGGATAAGCCAACTTACTTACAATTTGTTGCCCTATTTTTCTGACCTGTTCTCTGAATATATGTTATAAAATTAATTCAGTATCCCTAATTTATTGGAATCTGACCAATTAAAAAATCAAAGCAAAAAATAAATGCTAAAATAAGATGTTTCAGGAGAGCCTGTTATACCTGTTCATCAAGCACAAAACTAGGGATAGTAGCATATTTCAAACTAAATTAAAAAATCTCAAGCTTCATAAGGAGTTATGAAGCTTGAGGTAAGATTTTTTTTTAATATATTTCATTTAAAATGTTTAATAAAGTATTATGAAGATCATAACCATGAGTAGATTAATATCTAGACCTATATTTGTAATTATATATTGACAATATTTTTATACAGTTAAGAGTAATTTATGGTGACGTAAATTTATTTTACATATAAATTTGTTTTCTAACAAGTAAAAAAAATAGCTTAATTATATTCTGTATTTTTCTTTTCTCATTGATGCTTGATTTCTTTTATGTGAGTACTTTTTCAGAAATGACTTCTCTAAATTCATGTTGGTGTACACAAAAGTGTTATGACATCAGAACAGGACTACTAGTTTCTCCTCTCTTTTTTTTCTTTTATTTGAATATCCACACAGAGTAGACAAAAAAGCTTTGGAATGCGCGCACGGCAATGATCTGCTTTTTCATTGTCACAGTGGGTAAAAGGATTATGGGTAGATTTACATCTCAGCCAGAACACTGTCAAGACAATTTTCCATACATACATACAAATATATAAAGTAAAAATACTCCTATGATTCACTAAGGAGTGAAGGAGAAATTTCTAAAAGCAAATAATCTCTCCTGCACACACAGTTTTAATAGCTTAAAGGTTACTCATTATTATTTTTCATCTTCCAACACTTCCCTCTAAAAATGAAGAAATTATTTCATCATATTTTTGTGTGTAAGGCTTTGAGTATAATTGAATCACCAAATCAATTTGCATGGTTTTTTCCCCACCTGAGCAGCCAGTCCTGGGGTAATCTAGCACTAAGTTTTGCTCTGGCCATGATTTAGATGAAAAGAATGCCAACTTGTAACTAAAGAATGGTCTAAGAGGTTTCATACCCATCAGCCATCACTTCTATAGATTTGAGGTCACTGTGAACATAAATCTGACTCAAAAGTTCATCTATGGATGATGAACACCATATATCAGTGCCAGTCTCAGAACTTTTCTCCTTTTTTCACTGAAGTAATTTCTCAGGGCATGTCTCTTTAGACCAAAAATTGGAATGGACCTTTATTATTTACAACTGCACTTCCTCATTGCCTAGTAGTAGTTACATCATTAAGCTGTGTTTATCAGCAAAGTAATTACATAATACTGAAATATTTTTGTGCTGTGTGCAAATCTTCATATAGAAGAAATCTTAAATCACTTTTTTTTGTTTAATTATATTGTTATTAACTTCACTGGAATCAATGAAATACATTTTTTTAATAATTTATAAATTATTTTTTCATACTGAAAGATGGAATATATCAAAATATATGAATAAAATATTACTCATAAATAATACATCTAGCACACAAAGATAGCCTATAAACACAAAAATATAAAACTACAGTGAATCCAGCAGAAGAAAACAAAACAATATGAATTTTCATTTTCTTTTTTTCTTGTCTGCCTACAAGAAAAGCTTCTTGCCTTTAGTTTTACTTTTGAAGCTTACTTATCCATTTTAATGTCCCTGTGGGCTGTACATATACTGTTCTATAAAATAATTAAATATATGCTGATCTATATGATGCTAATGAAACTGGAAGTAAATGGCTTTGTACAGAAAAAGGAACATAATTCTTTCATAAAACACACTTACTTTCAGCAAGGGTCAAATATAGCTCTCTGCCTCCTGAATGGAAATGTACAGCATATTCAGAGCTGAAGTGTGGCTCTGCATCACCAGACAGGGAAAGCCTGATCCTGTGTGGCAGTTCTTTAAGTCCCTTTAGCTATACAAGTTAATGTTGAGCCTCACGTTACAAACCTTGCTCAAGCTGGAGAGTAAGTTCCCCCATGATGTTGCTGGCCTTTGGATGATGTTACTCTACTAAGTATAAAAAGAAACTAAATTCTCATGAGCTGATTATATTTCATAGCCATGTTGTACTTAGACAACATATAAATCAGCACCAAATCTAACCTGGTTGTTATTTATGCTTATTACAGCTTTACCATGCTTCTACTACTCTTTTCCTTGTGGATGAATCATCTTTTTTTAGCTCTGTTTCAAATCCTTCATGCCCAAAGCTATTTAGTGGTTCAAGGTCACAAATATATCACACAGACACATACACACACACACACAGATATATATATATATATAATGCTACATTGTTTGTCAGATTTATCCTGTCACAAGAGCTAAGGATCTTACAGGTATTTGTAGTTGCCTTAAGTTTGGCTAAGGATCTTACAGGTATTTGTAGTTGCCTTAAGTTTCACTTCTTACACCAAGAGGTAAATATCTCCAGTTACCCACAGCTCCACAGTTTCAGCAATAATGAGGAGTTCATTATTCAGGGAGACAGTTTCAGATACCTTAGTATTTTACAGCATAGAAACTTCTTCTTAATGTACAATGAGGTAGCTTTTTCAAAATCCCTCTTAATCTCTTGATATTTGAAATTCATGTCAGCTCAACACAAGAAAGATGCGGACCTGTTAAAGATGGTCCAGGGGATGGCCATGAAAGTGATCTGAAGCACGGAGCATCTCTTCTGTGAAAACAGGCTGAGAGGCCTGGAGAAAAGAAGGCTCCAGGGAGACTTCACTGCATCTTTCCAGTGCCTGAAGGGAGCTTGTAAAAGGGAAGGAGATGGACTTTTTATACAGGCAGATAGTGACAGAACAAGAGGCAACGGTAAACTGAAAGATGGGTTTAGATTAAATGTTAGTGGTAAATTCCTTACCCAGAGGGTGGTGAGGTGCTGGCACAGTTTGTCCAGAGAAGTTGTGGATGCCCCAGCTCTGGAAGGGGTCAAGGCCAGGTTGGATTGCACCATGAACAACCCGATCTAGTGAACAGCAGGGTGGCTGGAACCAGATGATCTTTGAGGTCCCTTGCAAACCAGGCCACTCTATGCTTCTGTGAGTCTTTGACTATGTATTTTCAAGGCTGTTTGACTTCTACTGGCAAACCTATGTTCTCAGATCTATAACTTAGCACAAAATCTCAGTTTTTACCTGAAATCTAGTATTAGGCAAATTCTCTTTGTAATCTATTTGTTGTAGAAAATAGAATAAGATAAAAATTATTTCAGTTTTTCCTTTATGATACAATAGCACCTATGCTTACTAAATTATGCATAGAGAAAATAAAAAGGTATACCTGCAACATACATCAGTGTATATATATATATATATTTTATAATAAATTGTCTTTTCCTTCACCTGCCAGGTGAAATTTCATACTAATCCATAAATCTAAGAGTTTTACTCCATATAAGTACTGCTTCCAGCTCTCAAGAAATTCACATATCTTCTTTTTAGATCTTGATGAGATCTAAAGAGGCTAAAAGTTCCTCTAATAATAGACATATTTAAACAATAGTAAAAGAAGAGCCTGTGTGCAAGTCAGGAAAGGAATCAGATATCCAATATGTAAGTACATGCACCCAAATGTAGGAAAACCTGAAAGTTTCAGCTACAACACCAACTTATAGGAAATAAAGTCCTTCAAGTAAACATGATGCAACCACTCAGATTGCTGTTTACTCAGGCCAGTTCAAGTATCTGGTAATATCCATCAATATGAACTACAATATCAAATCTCATTTACACTTTTTTCTCCCACTGTCATCCGTGAAAAATCTCATGTCTAATGCCCTAACGCTCTTACATTCATACATACATACATATATATATATATACACATACATATACTTTTAGGGCATAGTTCAGTAAAATTCCACTTAATTAATTAATTAATTCACAAAACGACAAAAAGTGCCTATGTTTTAGGTCTGTTGACGTAGTTAGTGCAAGATGCTGCCATTTTGAGGTGCTATGCTTGCTGCACCCAGGGGGGCAGAGCACGGAATTCGATTCTGTAATCTTCTCTAAATTGTCAGCATAAGTTGATATTTTAATAAAGGAATGAGTCTTCTGCTTATCTGAAGAAGTAGTTATATTCATGTAGTAGTAGTAGTAGTTATATTCATGTCCACATGATCTCACAGCAGTTCCTGAGCCAGCAAAGCCAGTGTGGAATTTCCCAAGATTAGTTCTTTTTTATGTTTAGCTGAATGAGGTGTAGTGGTATATTACCACACTAATTTCTAATGAGAGCAAAAATTAATTAAGACAATGTAGCAAAAGGCAAGATGAATATCCTGTCTGAATCTACAGACAGAAAGTACATTTAGACTATTTTGGCAGAATTCACCATTTTGATATAAAAGATGCTGGATATACTCAGAAAACAATGCACTTGGTTTTTGAAAAAACAGCATCTCCAGGCCATTAAGTGGAAATCTTGGTCCTTTTTTTTTTTTTTTTCTTTGTACTTCAGACCCTGACAAAGTACTTGTCAATCTAAAAACTTAAAAACATAGGCCTAATAATTTTGGTTCAGTATGCAAAAATTTGCTTAAAATAGACATGGATCAAAGAACAAGAATGTGAAAACAGACATGTTTCTGTCAGGATTTTGTATATCTTTTTCCTCAGAAACATCAGTTTCAAAACACAAAGTTTTCAGCTTTTGTGCTGGTTATTAACTCAGTTGATATTCATCCCACAAAAAAAGACATCATTAATTTTCAAGTAATTTCCTTCCTTCTTATGTATGACAAAAGGCTGGGTTTTATACTGGGCACATACAAGGAGTGAATTTTAATTTATGTAAGAGTGAAAAATACATTTTATGATCTTCTCTGTGACACTGGAAAATTCTTGAATCATGATTTTTTTATGTCAAAGCCTGCCACATACTGCTTTATTATCTCAAAAGGTAATTCATATTATATATTTTTATACACTTTAGGAACCAATTAATAAAAACATTACCATTCAATGATAAACAAATCAAGGTCTTTTTCTGTAGCTTGTAATACACTAAATAATCCTTCTGGGTTTTCTTGGGGTGTTTTTGCAACCAAATCTTCCTTATGTGTCATGGAGAATAAATAAATCATATTATAGAATATAGAAAATTAAGAGAGACTGTAACCTCAGAAAGTCCAACAGAGGATTAATGAGGTCTGTTGCAACTCTGGCTAAGTAGTTTCCAAAAGCTTTGGTGAACTATATTCAAATGCTTGCTTCAACCAAGTATTTTAGTGTAAAATGCTTTACAACAGGAATGGTGGCTACCCCATCTCTGTAATTTTACTTTGCTTTTTCTTGTCCTAACCTCAGTGGTCATGAAGCACATTATACACCATTCATCTCTGAACCATCTATATAGTCTTTGGAGATAACTTCTTGAACTCTTCTTCAATTATTCTGTTATTCCATTGTTGTTCTCTGGAGCCAGCTGGCTAACATCTTCCTTGAACTGCAGTTTTCAGGAAAAAGAAGAAATACCAAGACAAAAATCTTTAGCTCTTACAATTTTTTAAACAGCGTGACAGGTCTGACTCATGTTCTGCTTGTTATTCATGGTAAACTGCAGGTTTCCTGCTCCACATTCCTATTTGTGTTGCAGGTTATCTGAGATAACTTTAGAAATTTTCTCCTGTTCTTATTACACTTCTGCATAAATTAGATTGATTTCTCAAATTATTTTTTTGAGAATAGATTATTTTTTTTCCTATAGAAAAGAACCTTTTCTATGGTTCTGGTTTTGAACCTTAATGGTTCAATAGAATCTGCAAAACCAGTAAATGGACAATATATTCTGTGCTAAGGTGGGTAAAAGGTGTGCTTTATATTTGCATTGCGATATGTACTTTACTGGAGCATACATTTATATATCTGTATGCCATTCGAGGCAGACTCCCATGGAACCCTATTTACTACATCTCCCTTTCAACAATGAACCAAACTCAATCTTAGATACTATCACTTTATACAGGTTTCTAGACAGTGTTTTCCTTCAAACTTCCAGGTGGGAAGAAAATTTCTCTCCTGGAATAGAGCAGAAGTGTAATTTTCCCCAAGCAAGCACAGGGAATGCTTGAATGTGAATCAACTAAGTTGATTAAATCTCCCCTAAAGTAAACAGCAGCCAAAAGGGATGGAGGAGAAATAGCTAGTGAGTGAAATGGAAATGGCTCAAGCTCCTTTACCATTAAATTCACACATTTTTAATATGATATGTATTCACCTGACAGATTCATCAAATATATATTTTGTAAGAAAATGTTTATACACTTTACAGTCCTTAAAAAGAATATTTGGGAACTAGATATAGGATATATATAAAGTGTGGAGAGTTCATACACAGATATCTACCAGAGTCCAAAGAGCCCCTTTTTTGTTTATAGCCCCTTTCAAAGTCTCTGGGTGTGATATCCATTCACCAGAGCAATTTGAATTGCCTGTATAAACAGCCATGTACAACATTCATTAAATACTAGCTCAGATTTATTTACTTTTTCTTGCTAATGACATTCAATTGTTAGAAAAGGACACAAAAAATGTTTGATGCGCTGAAATCTGCTTGACAATCAAGGAAAGCATGACCTACAACCGCACGGAACAGAGAGCAGAAAAGAGGTCAAAGTTTTCTTTCAGACTTTAAATACTTTCTGAATTGCTGAGGAGCACCATATAACAAGGGACACAAATGAGCATCAGCTGCATGATGTTTACAATAGGGCTAAGTTTGTATTTCATCAGATACACATTTTTATTGCATTCTCAAAAAGATGGAGTTTCTTTCCTGAAAAAAACCCCAACCTAAAAAACCAACCAACCAATCAAACCAAAAAACAGGCAACAAAAACAACAAAGAATTTTATAAAAAACATTTTATCAACAACACACATAAAGAAGAGGGATGTTTAGGACAGAAATTTTCCCTTTTTCACCTGCAAGGTGCAATGTGTTCAGACTTCAATAGAATGACATTTTCACCTGAGCTACAGTGGCCATTAACCTGAGCACATTTGAGAGTATGTACTAAAAGGCAAAGACATGATATGGGGTCTGAAAACACCTTGTGGTTAAGGGGTGTAAGGACATATGCCCAAAAGCACAAGCTGCTGCTCTGTTCTAAATATGTTGATTTTCTGATTTTGTTACCATAGTCCCACTTTGCATTTCAGAAAGGTAAATTTCACACACAGCCTCCTTCTTAAGATCAGAGAGAAGCCGCACTGCTGCTCCAAGAGATTGGTTGTTGAAGTTGGCATTTAATTGACTCTCAATTAAAAAGGCTTAGTTTAGTAGCCTTTCATTTCTTGTGCTCTTCCTTACCATTTTGAGAGACTACTTAGAGCAAGATTTGAGTGGATCTATACCATCTCACCCTCTGAATATCTGACTACATTTCAAATACATTTCATTCTGCTCTTTTAGGGTCCTTTCCTCTGAAAGAACAGAATTAAAATGCTTATATTTTCATGCAGAACTATACTGCGACATTTATAAAAATAGTGGGGATTCTATCCAGAGGAAGTAAAGCAGCTTTCAAGATTTTGTCCGTCAAATATATATGGTTTGATTTTTTTTCTGCATTTGTTTTTTTTGTTTGTTTGTTTCTGAATTTTCAGTGATGGTTGGTTGGTATTCTAGAGCATAAGAATAATCAGAACATTTCATCAGTGTCATAGCTGACATGATGCTTACTGAAACAGTAGGAGAAAATGCCAGCTGGATGCAAATTGAGATAGAATTCAGGAAATAATTAAATTTTTAATTCTAAAGATCTTCAGAATGTTTCTGTAGCTCTTAGAGAACTGATTTCTCCTTAAGAAGCAACAAGGCAAAGAACAGGCCATGGTATTCAGTGTGTGAGGAAAAAAAAATGGAAAAAAGCCCCACAAACTTTGTGGATACTTAAAAAAACAGGAGCTCGTGAGTTCCTAAGATACATGTCATTACCTAGTCCTGCTTGGTCATGGCAGTGGAAAATACTTTTATAATTAATATTCCCATCATGGACCTGAGAATATTTATCTATCTCAGAAAAAATTTTACAGTTTACAAAGGACTGACATATTGACTGGAGTACTAAAAAGAAGTTTGTCCTGTATCCTTATTTTAAAAAGTGACTTCTTTAGGATCATGATAACATCCTGTCTCTTTTATTAAGGCTAAATCTATTCACTTCATAAAATGAATCTTTTGCTCATATGAAAGGTGAAAACATGCCTTTTTGGTATGTAAAAACATGACCTGTGCTGAAACACAACTTTCTGATAACACACATGGCTCAAAACAGCGTAGGTCATCTGGTTTAACACAAGAAGAACAGATTATCCCAAATTGGCTTAATATCACTCATACTGTACTAACTAATGCGCTAAAAGTGGCCTTGGCTTAATTATTTATACTGTAAGTATGTTTAGTTCAGAAATTCTTTGCTGTGATTACTTAACTGTATGCGTCAAACCACATGTTGCAAAAAAAAAATTATTCCTAATTATATTTGTACTGATCTTCTTTCCATTCTGCTTATACTGATTATATAAAATATTGTCTCAGTTTGAGACAGGACACATACTATTCTTAAAGAGTGGACTGGTCATGATTTCTTTGGTTATCCTTGAAGATTTTGTAGAATTAAGAGAAAGTACCCATATTAAGAGGGTTTTTTCAGCACAGAATTTGGCTTTTATATGAATAAAACAGAAAATCAACTCACTTTCCCATATAAAAAGTTGATGTAATTGATGTTTCAAAATGGTAATTTTGTTACAAAGCATATGCTTTTTCCTATTCCTTGGTGTCTCATGGTTCTTTGGAGCAGACAAGAGAGTGTGTTTTTGAATGAGGAATCCGCTTCAAATGATGAGTTAATAAATAAAACCCATGTCAATAGCTAGAAAAGTAACAACTAGGAGAGGGGAAGGTAGAGGGAAGAGGTCTATCTGTCAAGTCATAATTTAAAATTTTTAATCTAAGTTCTTACCAGACTTTTTTCAGAATCAGACAGAATTCTCTCATGCATAATGGATTGCACAATGGATTGCACACAAAAAACTTAATTTGTCTTATCAAAGAAAGAGGGACACAAAAACATCAACCTACCAGCATTATTTTTAATCTCNCAACACTATCTTACAGTAGGTTTTTCTGTTTAAAACCCTGAAAGCTCAGTCCAGAAATATAGTTATCACAGAACTCAGGTTAAGTCATTAAAGTTTCCACAAATTTTAAAGTTTCCATAAATTTCAGCATTCCTAAAGTAATTTATATTCAGAAAAGAGGTCACTTTTGTTTCTAAATGGATGTATCCTATTCTCAAAAAGAAATACTATGCAATATTTGGGAGTGAGTAAACTAATGCTTTCAGAGCAGTAATATTTATATTATCTTTGCTATTCAGTAGCTTACACATATAAATGCACATATATTCACACATGTCTCTCTCCCCCAGACACATCTGGAGAATTTTAATACTGGAATGAAAATTCATTTCTGATTGTAACATTTTTCTTTATGCTGCTTTTCCTTTTTTTGCATGGCAGAGAACAGAGAAATTAAAAGCCTTCTGCACAATGTCTTGGAATCTGGTAGAGATTGATAGCTTCTGCAGAGAGACATAAGATAAGGAAAGCATACTTAGAAAACCAGCACATGAGGAGAGCTGCCTAGCAGCTATAAAATCAAAACTGCTCCAAAAAGCTAATGCTAGGAGAAGGAGATGATTTCTCATAAAAACAGTGGAACGGTAATAAAGTTCCACTATACAATATAACCATTTCCCAGGAACCCTCAAGACCTTAAACATTCTAGGACATGAAAGGATTTGGTTATAATGAGAAGAATACAATTAGAGCTTAACGTTTAGCCAGATGCGAAATCCCCATATCGTTTTCCTAGTTATCACTCATGAGACACCTTGTCCAAAAGTAGTAGACCTCCTATAGTATTTCTGCTGATTTCAAAAACTTCTGCATCAAGCCTCACATCACCTATCTAAATCCTCTTTTTGGAGTTTGTGTAAGCCTTGGAAAGAAATAGTCACAAATATTTCCAAGTCTTGTTCTGTGTGTTCTTCTTAGTAAAGACATTGAAGCTTTAAGTCAAAAAACCTTGTTCCTTCCTATTAGAAAAATGGGAGGAATGAGAGAACTGGTAGCAAAATCCAACATTTTTTTCACTAAACATGTGGCTGAGGAATGTTTGAATACAATAGATGGAGCTGAAACTTTAGGGAAATTTTCCTTTATTTTAAAATGCAATATTGTTTAATTGCACTGTGTTAAAACTGTTTACTGTTTGTCTCATTTTCAGATCATTAAAACTAGGCTATAAGCTATTTTATATTTTTTTTCGTTTCATCTTGAGATGGAAGCCATTACAGACGGTAAGCTGTGAAAGTACAAGGTGAGAAGTCAAAACCTAACCTGAGTGGGTATTCCATTTATATTTATGATATTAAGATAGAGATGCTTTTTGACAAAATCAGTTCAATTGCTAAAGTTTCAAAAGTTTCAAAAGAGCGATTAAAGAGGCTTTGGGGATTTAGCAGAAGGAAAGCATATGGAAGAACAACTATTTTATAATGTATCCAAATGTAAAAAAAAAAAAACCCAAAGAAAAATAAATTTGGCATTTCTATGTTCTTATTCCTTCTGCTCAGAGATCCTTATCTCATACTATCTACCTGATCTTTCCTACTGATGAGCTGACACTCCCTTGACTTCCTTTGAAACTCCTCTTTCCAATATCTTTGGTCTCCATCTGCTTTCATTTGCTTTTGACTTGACATCTGAAGGGCTTTGCACTCTCTGAAGGCCAATGCTATTGATGCCTGAGCCTCTGTACCTTCATGGATCTTCTCTTTCACCAGAATCAGAATATAATTTTCCGTCTCCTGCAAGTGACCTTTATTTATTCTCACACATCAGCTTTCATGATATTCAAGGTTTTAATGAAAACAAATTTGCAGTTTAACCTCTTTCAAAATGCTTTCTATAAATTATTGCTTATTTTTACATAGAAATTAATTCAACTGCATTTTTTTTTCCTCCTAAATTTTCATGATATACAAGAGTTGGGCTCAATACAGTTGTTATGAAGTGGGCAGTTACCTTATGTATAAAATACACATCCCTAAAGGGGATCAATAATCTCACTATGTTTAATGTTTGCTTATGGATTCTTTAAGTTTTGGAATATAAAATAAGTCCTTGGAAGCTGATGAGCTGTTTTTAGGCAGGGACTCTTCAGCTGAGTTCTGTGTTTGACCTTCATTTTCAGAGAACTACCTTAGCATGCCTTGAATCTCACTCCTTTGAAGTGGGTCAACAAAATAATTTCCTAAGAGGGTAAAAATTTCCTAAACAAAGGTGGAAATATGAGGGCCTCCCAGGCAGGCTGTGAAAATCATGTATTTAATTTTAGTTTTACATACTGGAAGAAATATTTTGGGCTTCAGGCTCTCCTGTAAACCTCAGAGTTTCTGTGATTTTTGAAGCTGACTGCAGATAATGGAAAAGGACCTATTTCACCTTTAGGCAGATGAACACCATTTCAGGTCACTGCCATAGAGCTGCATTCAGCTGTGGTGAAGCAGAGCATGGCCAAGGGTGCCAGCACCGTGTGGTATAAAAATAACAGGTAGAGCAGTGATGCTGTATGAAGTCCACCCAGATCAGCATATTGTCAGATACTTGGGCTTTTTCAGCCTGATCTACCCCTCTTTCTGCAAACTCAGAGAAAGCCTACTCTGAAACTTAGCCTGATTTCTGGGCTACATGAGTAAATAATAAGCAGTGGCAGACTTACTGCTCAGTTTTTTCCAATGATGACAGGGTTGCAACTGGCAGAATCTGAAGTGCACTGGAAGGCACTGCGTAGTTCAGAACCTGTCAAGTAATGCATCCAGGTGAAAAGCCTCGTTTTTGAAAGAAGGCTTTTTTTCAAGTGTATCACAAATGCTTTCTTCATAATACGAATTTTCTTGGTGCCCCAGGTCATTAGAATGCTTTCGAAAAGCTCAAAACAAATAGTGTTGGCAGGTACAAGATAGAGCTGAGAAGTGACTGGAATTAACACTGGAAAAAATAGTTATTTGGCAGGTCTAGCATAAATTGTCAAGTGAACCAAATATCAAATTAACTTCCTGAGGTGCACACAGTTCTCAGTAACCTCTAAGATTAGGTAGGGCATGAGTATGATGAAAAGGGAAAGAATCTAAGCAGAAAAAGCAGAAAGAAGGATCAACAGAAAGGCCAGGCTTCTTAGCATTTATGATGGAAATATGATATCAGTAAAAGATCCAGTGGTCAGTCTGAGGAAAGAATGGAAAGAAATGGAAAACATACTTCTAATTTCTTTCAGCATATCTAATTAGCTGTGTTCGCTTAGATATGAATGTTGATGTATTTGATATTTTCTAAAAAACCCTTTCTGGATCTCCTTGCAGGGCTTGCACAGCAGAGAGCATGCCAATAGAGTTAGGGTACCACTGAAACCAAATCTTTATTTTTCAACGATGTCCAACTATCTCTGTGTGGAAAATACTGGTAGCTTGCTTTAATACCCCAGGGAGCTAGATCCAAGAACTTTTGATGATCGCTCCACTACAAACCTTTTATTTTTCACTGAGAACTGTCAGGGCTGCAAATTGAATTCTCAGCTGAAGTCCACAAATAATGACTGTAGACTTGGTTTGCCAACATAAACCAAGCCAGATTGTTACAGCAGATTTAAGATGTTCTCTTTTATAGCACTCATTGCAACTATCTGACTTAAAATATCAAACTACTTAACTGTTTGGAGATATGCATGTACAGAAACAGTGTGATATATGTACTTTTTACAGTTGCTTAATAAATCCCTATAATATTACATTTGCATAATACTCTTTTGTATTTTAATTTTTGATTGGTGACTTTTCCTTGCAAGATATTTCTTTTTGCTATAGTCAAAAACACATGCAAGATTTCAGATTTAAAACTGAACTTAGAAAAGTCTATTTTATGAATCTGATCATAACACAGATGCAGGTAACCTTAGGTCAGAATTTCTCTAAGTGAGCAGTCAGAAAATAAGTTCACAGTTCACTTAAAACTTTATGAAGTATTCTACACAACATAGCATGGTATATTAAGCCTTTTAAACTAGTTTTCTCTTCTGTTTTATTATTTGGCCATATATTTGGGGTCAACACTACTGCATCATGCTGTTGATTTTACTTTTTAATAAAGTTGAGAATGTAGATTTTTATTGTTCACTTGTAAAATGTGCTATATAATCAACATGTTATAACCACAACTGACCTACAATAATTATTTTCGAGCTCAGTGTGGAACACAGTAACTGCATCGTCATCATTATGCACTTTGTGTTGGTCCAAAGCTATTTAGGTCATTTCAAATGTGGTCTCCCACTGTGCCTAACATACCTTACTGAAAAATAATATTTGGTTCCCACCACTGCTATGAGGTTGTCTGCTTTAGACTTCACTAAGTTACCGTGTCACAGAAATATAAAAGTGTGACCTAGGGAATGACTATTTCCCTTCCTAGGGTATTTTGATGCATTACCTTCTCTGTAACAGGAGTTTGGAACCCAGCTCAATATTAAAGGAAAGTTCAAACTCCCTAAACATGATCCAAGCTAAAAATTCTACTGTTCAAACTTGCTTCAGCTTCATTGAAAAGTTGTTGTCCTAGAAGCAGATCATGGCCACAGGGTCCAGTCCATTCTCTTGACCACTACATCGATGCCAAGACTCTTGTTTACACCCCAGATTCTGTACCAGGTGATAAAGTTCCAAGTTAAAGTAAATTGGTGAAATCTGTATTGTGCCATGGGTGAGGTCTCAGTTAAATTAATTTCAATCTGGATGAGATCAAGGACTATGATAGCATTCCAGGTATAATTAATCATCCTCTCTTGATTCAGAACTCAGTACTCTGCAAACCTGCCTCATCATTCTCTGTCCTCACAAGCTCCACAGACTTCTGGTTCTTCTTGCAAAGAGGAATTTGTAGAAACTCCACATAAGATGATCCAACGAGATGATTTCTGCTTTTCAGAACTTATGGATGATTAAGGGCTAAAGATATAAGGTTTCAAAAATACAAGAGAAGTAGGAAAAAATATTACATGAATATGGAAGAGTGATAGAGCAGCTTTGATGGAAGTCCTGCATCTAGCCAGGGTCAACACACCATGGTACTTTTCAGTACCCAATATGAGGCTCAAGTGATTTGAGATAAGTGTAGTAACCAGGAGACATTAAGGGCAGAACATGGATGGAACACTGTTAGAGAGCAAAAATGATGGTGGGAAATTTTGGCTGTTCCAATTTGAAGGGATGAGGAGTGGATGTTGTGCAAATTGTCCCCTTTTATTCAGTGTTATGATGATGCTATTTTGATTTTCATGTGGGAAATACTTTTTAGTTGGTTGTGAAGATTGTGAGATAAATATGGCTTTAATGATAAAAGTGTGATTCAAAGAGGCTAGACATGTAATACACTGAGTTTGCATGGTAAGGTTTTGGTGGCAGAAGGGTTGCAGTGGCGGCTTATATGAGAAGCTGCAAGAAGTTTCTCCTGTGTCTCACAGAACCAGTCCCAGCTGACTCCGAGATGGACCCACCACTAGCCAAGCAGCAACAGTGAGAGTCCCTCAGGCAACATAGTTAACATGTAGGGATAAATATAGGCCCCCATAGTGACACTGCTTGTCACACAGACATACACACACTCACACACACACACTTTGGTGAGAAGGCATGAACTGTTTATTATAAGATCTGACTCCATTTTATAGTATTTCTACAAAGGCCAAGGATTGAGGGAAAAGGCTGGCACTTCTCCCCATCCCATTGGTCAAGACAACTGTCCATCAGCTGTCCGTGTCTCTAAGAATAAGAATGAAAACTACCTTGAAATTACAGAAACATTTGCTACTGTTTACAACACCAGAGCATGAGAAAAACCCAAACCATGAAAAACTGTGAAACAGAAGAGGAGCTGAAAACATCAGGGCGACACTATAGTGCAAGAGAACTGCCATAGGACTCAGCAAAATGTACCAAAATGGCTTCTTCTGAAAGAATTTGAAGCTTGGAAGTTGTTTCACATCTACTTCTTGTTTATTTTATCTCACAATTAACATCAAAACTAGATTACTCTGATCCGGTCCAGTACAGCAATTCATAAACTCTCATGTTCTGTGCCTTCCTTGTGGACAAAAATTCCAAGGAACATGACATTCAGGAAATACCATCTATGAAAAAAAATAATGGATCACTCTGATTTTTTGTTTTAATCAAACTATAATAGAAGAGCTAAAGGTCATCTAGTCCAAGCCATTTGCAATGAGCAGGGACATCTTCAACTAGCCCAGGTTTTACAGTCTCATTTGACCTGATCTTGAAAAGACAGGGCACCTAGCTTTCTCTCTGGAAAACACATTACAGCATTTCACCACTCTCATTGTAAAAGCTTTTCTTCTTATTCAATGCAAATTTACTATCTTTTAACTTAAAAACATTGCCCCTTGTCCTGTTGTTTCAGGCCCTGCTAAAAAGTCTGTTCCCATCTTTGTTTCTAGCCCCTTTTAAGTCTTGAGGGGCGACAAAAGTGTGTGTCTGGAGCCTTCTGTTCTCTGAACGACCACAACTCTTGGTCTTTTTCTCACAGGAGAGGTGTTTCTGATCATTTTCAATGCCCTCCTCTGGGCTCGGTTCACTAGGTCCATGTCTTGTGAGGAGGACCCCAGAGCAGGACACAGTACCCCACATGACTTCTCATCAAAGTGGAGCAGGAGGGGAAATATCACATCCCTCAACCATGGAGGCAGCAATTTCATCTCAGCATTTTACATGCCAAAAGTTGATCCTGCGACAAATCTGGAAAAAACTCGGAGAACAAGGACATTCCACTTCTCATCACTTCTCAGATTTGACATATTCTTTTCAGCCTGATACAATAAGTACTTGAATAAACAGCAGGGTTGTGATTCAGCTGAAGTTTTAAAACAGATTTTTTATTTTGTAAATATATCTCAAAACATAACACTGAGTTTTATTTTTGTCTGGCAGAGGAAAGAATATGAATAGATAACTGTGGGATTGAATCTATTTGTACTGACCCTAGAGGTTTCTCTGGTGTTATAAACTGTATAAAGTAAAGGTTTTACCTTAGGACGTAAAGCAGAGGCTCCTAAGGAATGCAGACTTTTGTGTTCAATGCAAACTTATAATGCGTATTGTTAACATTGTCTCTTATAATCAAATTTTGGAGAACTGTACAGAAGAATGCTTAACTATAGGTTGGATTTTTGGAAATGTGGGGGTTGAGGTATATATTTTCGGCACTTCATTTTGCACTGTTACTACACACAGTATTTGTGCAGTTCATTGAAAGGTGTTGACACCATTGCAAGGAAATTGAACTCGTATTTTTAAGTAGGCAAGTTTATAATGGCTTAAGTCTT
>WBMY01007420.1:9298-19938 GCA_013397315.1 Donacobius atricapilla | reverse complement strand
AAAACCAAAACAAAACAAACTTATGGTGTCCGATATCTACTGGCTGGTACCAAGGGTCATTGACCTGTTTCCTTCAGAAACCTTAAGACAACCAATAGCATTAAACATGCCACAGCTAAGTGCTAGTCTCTTAACTTGTGGTTTTCTCCTAAGCAAGGCTGAGACATGTAAGATCATAAGACCCTTTAAGTTACACAGGTATTCATAATCCCTCACACCCTATCCAAATAAAGTCTTTAGAACCACCTGACACTCCCTCGTCATCTGTCACTACAAATAAATTGACTGTAACCATAAAAAATTAAAACTAAACAAAATTTTTTTTTATTATGAGAAGTCTGCATAATTCTACAGTGTAGCAAATAAATACCTATACCTTCTCTCTCCTGAAAGGCATCAGAGACTAAATGAAACTGTGCATAAAATATTTTAGTTGTAGATAAAATAACAACAAACCTAGTGCTGTAGGTACTGCATTTCCCAAGTTACTCTGTAAAATTCAGAACATGATGACTATTATTTGTACACAGTCCAGTGAAAACAATACTTATTAAATCAAAGCAAACAGATTTCAATCCTAATGTAAAAGAGTACATTCAGAGAAAGTTGACTTCCTCAGCTGTTTTCTAAATAATTAAATTAGCCGAACAAAGTTGTGATGGAAGAAAAATTTTTTACAGAAAAGGAAATCCAAGGCATAAAAGAAAGTATTTTTTAAAGAGAAGAAAAATTAAATTATATTTATTTTCTGATTCCAATTCTTTAGAACACATATTATAAGAAATTAATTTTAATTTACTAAGTTTGAAAGAATTACCTTACTGGTTCAATCATAGTTCAATAACTGCGGATTTAAAACCAGTCTAAATCTTGACTGCAGACACCATGAAACTAAATTATACCTGGGGTTTAGAATTCATTTAAATTTCCAAATGTTTCTATCTAATTAAAGTGAAATTTCAATCCTGAGAGATCACTAGGATCAGAAACCATTGTCAAGAATACTCATGAACCCAATGAATTGGCATGGTACTCTGAAACTTTGCAGTGCCCTGCAAAGAACACCAAATGCCTATATTTATTGTTTTAAGGAAAACCAAACAGTATAAGATCAAAGTCTGTCTCACTCAGTAACCTCTTTCTGAGAGTGTCCCAAGTCAGAAGTATAAGTGATGGAAGAGCACAAGAACAGGACAAAGAGGATGTGATACTTTGCAAAAGAACCCAGAGGCTCCAACCTTTTTAGTTAAGAAACTTGCTGGGCTAGAGTTAACTTTTCTATTTATGGATTATTTTCCATAAATTCGGCTTCTCTCCTCCTGAGTCCATATAGAATCCTAGAGTCTATAACAGACCCTGTTACAGTAAGAAGAGTCCTTTTCTCTTGCCAGTTTTGAACTACTCCCTGCTATGTTTATCACCTATGTCATAGGGGTTTTTTTCAGCAGAAGTGTTAGTAGACAATAAATTACTTTTTTCATTGTCTGTGCCACCAAGAGTTTAATCTTCTTTCAGGTTCCCTTCTGGACAGACAGCTGCTTGCTTATCTTCATTGTAACCCCTGCGGAAGCTACCCTTGATCTACCCTTGACCTACCCTTGATCACCTTCCACTGCATCTACAGCATTTTGATTCCAACAGTAAAGGCAGATTTCGAGAAAGTATCCTGTTTGTACCACCCACTCCGCACTGAACAATTCTGACACAGAAGAACTAGATTGTTTCCAGATAAAACAAGCCAACCCTACCAGGCCTGCAACAAGCAGAAAGCTTTGAACTGTAGTAGAAATATTTGGCTTTAAGAAAAACTCCCAAGCTGTCTACAGTGCAGGTGTAAAGTCCTTAGCATTAGCTGCTCTGCTCAGTTAGTGCAGCTGTGTGCCTCATCTCGTCCCTCTGAAACATTTTAATTCCGATACAGTGTCTTGGAGATGTAAGAAGCTAAGTCATAGTCAGTATTGAAGAAATTGGTGTGTATTTTAACAGCTTAATAACTTCCCCTATACATTTCTTAATAATTTGTAAGATTCTGGCTTTTTGACTGCTACTAAGCTTTAGGTTGACCTTTCCATGTGGCTATCTCCTAACAGCCTGCACTCTGGTTAAATCTACTACTTCTTGCAATAACTCTGACTTCCTCTGAAAGTTTTACTCAAGAGCATCAATACGTGCTACAACAGACCCAAACACACTAAGTTAATAATGACTCTAATCCCCAGGAAAAATGTCAAATGACTGTGAATAGATGGAATATGCTTTTTTTCAGTCACACACTAAATTCCTCCTTCTGCTTTAAAATGAGGATCTAACATCCCACAGAAAAGGCCTTCCACGCTTTCTGCACTAATCCACAGGTTCTCCTTCCTAAGGAACCTTTTAAATGCCATTCTATATTAGATTTATAGGCCATTTGAATCAAAGAAATAAAAGAAGGAGCAGAACACCATGTCATCAGATATCCAATGTGAGCATATTACAGATCACCATCATTGGAAGGGTTGGGGAAAGAACAGCATACATAAAGACATGGATACATATTATGCTTCTAGTTGTATTTTATTTTTACCAGTTAATAATAAATCTAATCTAGTCAATACATTTAGGCAGTATTGAGGGGAAGAAAAAAAAGGTTTTGAATCTCCCCCTATTTTTCCTTGCAGTAGTACTTTTTGAACTACAATGAAATTCCTGAGATAAATCAGCAGTGGCAGCTGCCTGGTGGCTGTGCAGGCTCCAGCTCTCTTCAGGAGTCCTCAGGTCCAAAAGGACAAAGCCCTGAGCAAGCTGGCGTGACCCCCTGCTTGACTCTGCTGCCTGCAGCTCCCTTGCACCAGACAATGCTTCATTTTTCAAGCCTATAATGCTATGCATATTAGAAGCCAGTTGAGATGAGATTGTGACACCATGTTCCTCTACATCTAGAGAAATCAGGTAAAAAAATCAAACTCCTGATTGTAAAGAAGGTAGGATTTCAGCAACTCTTTTAACAATCATTGAATCATAGAATAGCTTTTGTTGGAAGAGATCCCTTGATAATGTTCCTGTCCTACATTTGGACCTGCTTCAGCAAGTCTGTGTTCTTCCCATATTTAGAGCCGCAGAGCTGGGCTGTGAGGTCCCACCAGAGCAGAGCAGAGCAGAACAGAGCAGAGCAGAGGGGCAGAATCCCCTCCCTTGCCCAGCTGGACAGGCTGCTTAGGATGCAACCCAGGATGTGGTTGGCTTTATGGGCTGCCAGTTCATGTTGCTAGGTCATGTCTAACTTTTCATCCACCAACACCCACAAGTCCTTTTTCCTAAAGCTGCTCCCAATCTACATTCTCCATCTAGCCTGTATTTGCACTTGGGGCTGCCCCAAACCACCTACAGAGCTTTACACTTGGCCTTGTTGAATTTCATTAAGTTTGCACAGTACCATCTCTCAAGACTGTTAAGCTCCCTGTGGGCAGCAATTCTTCCTTCACCACAGAGCTTTGTGGTGTTGGCAGACTTGCTGAGGGTGTTTTCAGTTTTACTCTCCCTGTCAGAGACAAAGATGTTAAGTGGTGCTGGTCCCCATACTGACCCCTGAGAAGTGCCACTGTTCTACTCTTGGACACCGAGCTGCTGACCACACCTCTCTGAGTGCAACAATCCAACCAAGTCCCTATCCATAAAATGTGTGTCTCTCCAGCCTGGAGAGAAGGTTGGTGTGTGAGATAGTGTCAAACTGTTTGCACAAGTCCCAGTAGCTGATGTCAGTCTCTCTTGCCTCATTCAACGCCTCTGTAACCCTGTCATAGAAGACCACCAAATTTGTCAGGCGCAATTTGCCCTTTAGGAAAGAGTGTTGATTGCCATCAGTCACCTGTTATAGATCACTATTTTGACATATGCCCTGCAAATATGCCACAAAAGAAAAAACAGCTTTTTCAGACTTATCTTTTTATCCTTTGTTCATATTAGAGTTCACCATATCCCAGCTCCTCTATTCTGTGTTCTTTCTCAGTAATTGCTTCTCACATTCATTCAGTAGAGAACGAACTCAAAAAAAACAATTCAGAGTGGGCTAAAAATGCCAGTCTGAAACAAAAAAACAGTCAGTGAATTTAATATCAAAAGCAAATATAAAATATTTCCTTTGCATTGACTGTGTTCCTTTTTACCTTAATTCTGCCCTAACAATATGGAATTGATAGGGTTGTCATGGGCACTTCTATTATCAAGATACATTTTCCTCTTTCATTAACAATCACACCTTCATCTTAGCTCAAAAAAAAGGATCAATTCTCTTTTATGCCTTACTGTTATCCTTTCATTTCCAAATTCATAAATATATTGAGCTGTAAGTTTTCCTATCTGATTTTTAACTTTTCTCCAAACTCAGGCTTTTTAAAATATATTTTTTTAAATTAACTGTTTGGTGTTTCTCTTTTTCAGTACCCTTTCAGTTTGGAGGGAAGAGTGACTGAGAAGGTAAAGGTACATTGAGGATCGAAACCTTTTCTTGCTGATTGTGTTGCTTTTCTGACCATGATCAAAATTACATTACAAAATCAAGACTAAGTTGAAGTGACAGATGTAAGTGGGTTTGTTTTTAGCTTTTACTGCACTTCTGCAGGGCAGAAAATGAAGATAATGGGCACCTAAATAAGCCACATAGGAGCAGAATTAAATTCTCTGTAATGTAGTTTTAACATTACTGTGTCACTATAATAAGATTAGCCTTGACTGTGTAGCTTATCTAACATGGTTTAAAAGCCTTTGGTGTACAATTAATTTGTGCTAGATAATATTTTAAAAATCATGTCCCAGATTCCTCCCTGACATTATTTCATACTTCATGACGGGTTTCAGCAGAGGGACACAAGGGATTAATTTGGTACTAGCAATTTACTTTATAAAGTTCCTATTACCTTTGATATTTTCAGGTGTTATGGAGTTTTAAATGCTCCTTATAATTAGAAGGCAAAAGTATTGTAAGTATAGTGCTACACATATTTTTGCTGTTACATTCAGAACAAGGTCAACAGCTAAGGGACAGACAGGTTTCCTTAGGTTCATGGTCACTTGCTATGAGAGGGAGAAAATTTACTTCATCTAGAGTGCTTCAGTGCAGGACTTCTTTACACAACACTGAAATAAATTGGGGATGTCACTAAACAGAGACCAAGAGCATAAAATATCTTCAAAAAGTCATAAGTCAAATTCATTAAGTACAAATCCATCTACAACTTTTCCACAACAATGACCTGTATGTACTTTCCATTTTAAAAAATCCTGAACTTGCTGCCTGCCACAAAATATAGTAAGGGAATAGTTTTTCCATGTGTGCTGTTTCTTATAGTCCTTCTTACACTGCTCATTATTAGAGATATTATAGCAAGATAGACAAAATATCTCTTTCACACCTCAGATACAATGGAGATGTCTATGTATTAGATACGTAAACAATACATTTTATGTTTGCATAGGAATTCAAAAGCAATAAATATGCCATTTTAAGACCATCAGTAAAGCACTTACTCCTATGTTTGGCCATATCTAACCAGTTTGTGGGCTGACGTGAGTGGTGGCAACTATCCAGTTCTTAACATTCAGCTGGTTTCTAGATATGAAAGTAGGAGAACACAGTATTTTTTACTCAGCCCAGTTATATGTTGTCAACTAATCAAAATGCAAAGAAATGTGAAACCTCAATAGTGCTTACTTATTCTTGCAACAGGGAACATCTTGTAAATCCCACCTGCACTGTTTTTTAAATAGTTCACTAGTAAATATAGTGATAGTGAATTTCATCATACATAGCAGTGTTGGTTTCCGTGTGATTATGGCATTTCGATACACCACTAAAGAACACTTAGTGGTGTCAAGGCCTGTGGAATTACACTTTTTTGTCCTGCTTGTATTACGGAGCTGTAGTTGATTGAGATATAATGAAAAGAAAATAAGGTTTTGACCTAATAATAGTAAATGAACACTCACAAATAAAAAAGGGAAGAATAAAAAAAATTAAAACAGCTTCTTTATTCTTAGCATAACTTGTAAGAAAAGTTTTAAGAGAACCCCGCCAGGTATTGTCAGTGCAGCAGTTTCAGAGAAATTTGATCATCATTAAGGAGTTGGATGCTCAGTTTGCCCATGGCAGGCAGAGCCCATGGCTGACTGAAAGAAGCATGGGAGGAGAAAAAAAAAGGACCAGTCAGGATCCCCACTTGCAAAATTAAAGCACAAATGCATTTATAGACTCTTTGGCCACTGAATAAATGTGTCACCTTCCCCACAACAGCTCAAATACAGCACAAGTAGATGTTGTACTTGGGTATTAGACTGAACCTCATTTGTATCCTGCACTACACTTGTTTTTTTATTATTTCCTTCAGATGGTTACACTTGCCCGCCAAATCCAACAAAGGCTTTTATTTCAGCTGTCATGGAAGGCGCCACTGTCATTGCCTCCAAATCATGAGACTCAGAGGTTTTGCAAGTATTGAATTATTTTTCTTGGAGCCAAAGTATTCTTATTACCTATACCATGTATGGCTGGGCATCAGAACAGTAATGATTATCATATAACATGTTAGGTTTTACCCATAATAAGATTTACAATGCACAAAAATACAACCAATGCCAAAGAATTGTTTATTTTTTCTCCTACTCTACACAAAGAGGACCCATTTATATTCAGATTACTTTGTGGTAGTGGTAGGCCAGTAAACACTGTATTCCTTTAATCAGAAAAACTTACAGTTAATATTCAGAACTCCGGCTGAAATGTGTGCTGGTTTTTTTTTGTTAGTCAAAATAAAATATTTTACGCAACACAATAACCAGAAATGCTCATGTTGATGTAGTCTTTAGCAGAAATGGAAAGTGAGCTGCTTAAGTTTGTTCCTGCTGTTTGAGATTGGAAGCATGAGTCATTAAAGTTTTATTGGTGTCTTTCGTACAGTACCCTTTATACAAAAGGTTTTCAAAGAAGCTGGATATAAAAGCTGGCTGGCCTCCCGATTTAACAGCATTAACTGGGTGTTTCCTGCATAAAAATGTATTAGTGCTGCACAGATGACAGGATCTAAAATTCCAGACAGTGTGAGACAGTTGAAGAAACAAGGTCCCAGGGCTATTATAAATGAAAACAACATAATAAAATAAGGTACGCTCACAGCAGGAGTTTGTCCTGTTGAACATAATCACTGTCTCACAGTTTAAAAGAATAATTTCAGATTTCTCTAAGCACAAATCTATAAATTTTTGCAATAATGAGTGGCAGATATTTTTCTTGACTTCCTTGTTTAGCCTTATCTGAACACATTTTGCCACTGGGGTAACATTAAAAAGGCCATATAAATACGTGTACCCAAGCAAGCATCTATTGAGATGATTTCAGAGCATTTGGTTGGCAGTAGGGTTTTAAACTATGCTCTTTGGTCTCAAGCAGGAGCAGTAGGAGTACTCACAGCTCCACTTGAATAGACATAGTAGTTGCTGACTTCCCTTGACTTCTGGCAAGTAAGTCTGTGGAGAAGTAGGATTTAGCCTAATTTTCATTATTTAGAGTCACAAGACTTGTATCAAGATGTATAAGTTGTCATAGGTCCCCTGTATTCCACGAATTGTCTTGTTCCTTCATCTTGTACACAATTCCCTCCTGTTCTCCAGTTATAAAGTCATTAGTATTGATAAAAAGAAGATGCACAGCATTACATAAAATAACAATAGAAGGGCCCTGTATGACATTTGATAAAGGGGATTTGGAAAGTGAGAAATTATATTAAAAAAAAAAACAGCTTGGGTCTCTAACAACTAGGATCTACAATAATGTTTTTAATTATTATTAATTTTATGTATATAAAGAAGAGACAGTGTTAGTTTTTTGATGTAGGAAAAATATGTGCAATGAGAAAGTAAACCTAGCAAACATCGTAGTCCGTGAGTTGCTTCTATATTTATTATTTCTTGAATAACTTTGAATCTTTCAGGTGCTTCAGAAAAGCAAACTTTCTGCTGAATAAAAGAGCAAAATAGTAGTGAAAAAGCTTCACTCCACCTTTCTAGTTCTGCTCTACAGTAGAGATACATGTTTCTCACTCAGCAGAATCTCCTTAGGCCTTTCTAAAACTGCAGGACTAGAAACAAGTCCAAGTAAGAGAAGCTACTAGCTGATTATTAAATTCCTCAAGTTTTTGGGCACAAACAAGCACGGTCCAAAAACATCTACTTTCATTTGAAACAGATTTTTCATATATTCCTTTGAAAACCTGGCACTCAACTACAAATGGGGTTAAGTACTTGGCTGCTGCAGCACAATCCATTACCTCATGTTAGATGCTGCTTGCACTGTACCCAAAGGGATCTGACTAGAGCCAGGTGGTAGATGCAAAACTACAGTGCTTTCACAGCCCAGTTTAAATGCGCCTGCCTAAACTCCGAACTTCCTATCTTAGACCATAACAAATACATATGACACCTATGCAAATCAAAATTCATTCTTTTGTGTGACTCAGATACTTCATTCACTGTAACTGGAAAGCACAGCTTGCGCAGAGGATTCACAGCTCTGCTTTCTGTCCAGAAAACCCAGTAATAACTTTTTTAGAAAAATACAGTTGTGGTTCCTCCAAGGTCTATCCTTCATCTCAGTACTGCGACACTTGGTTATGGTCAACATTGAGAAGTGTAGGAATGAAATGAAAATTTCATTTCTTTATATGTCATGTTACTTTTCTCAAAATGTAAATAGTAATATGAAGTCTAAGTTATGTGAAAGAATTTCCACCTATTTTCTTCTTCCATTTAGTGGAGAGATTTTAAGCACTTGCTAACTGAACAAGTAGAAGTAAAAGAGATGTCTGGTTCTGTTGGCATTTGGCTGATAGTAGGCTGACATATCTTCCAAAACCTTCTCTGAGGACTGTTCAAGGGTTCTAGTCTGTTGTTTCATGTAAAATATAGTCTTGAGCATCACTATTTGATTGGTGTCCCAGTTGTTGAGATAAAGAAAAAGAGCAGCTCTATTTACTCTTCTGGCTGTGTTTTGTTGGTTTTTTTTTTTAGAGTTGGGGGCCATAGAATTCACATCCTGGTTACTAGTATTGAGGTTTCCATAACTAATTTTAGAAGAACATTATCCTGAAAATTTGATCTATATTTAATTCTGTTACCTGAAATAAGAATCATGGACACTTAGTATCAAGAGAGAGTTATTTGTATAAACTTTGCTAGGCCAGGATGATATGCTATGATAAAAAGACAAGAGCAGTATGTGTACTTTACTTGAATAATCATCAGAATCTTTGTTTCCTAAATAACAAAACAAAAAATTAAAACAACCCAAAACTATTTTTTGTTATCCCTATCATATTGAAAAATTAGGTAATTCCATCTAAGGGATTCTGAAGGGGAGATATTATAGAGTGAATTTGCGTTTCTGGGGGTTTTTTGACTTTGCTTTTTATGCTTTCCTCATTTGGCTTGTAGAACATTACCATTTCTGGCATGTACACCAGATGGGCAGTAGGAAATAAATGGATAAATAAAATCTTAAATGTCTGAAGCCTTTAAATTGATTACTATGTTAGTTAAATACCAAATGACTAATTTGCATGTGCACATTTCAACTGAGCAGAATTTATTTTATTTAAAGATCTGACATATAATCAAGTTTTGTTTGTCATACCCTTTGACGCCCAGCTCTTTACATAAACCTAGCTTTAAATAACACATGCAGCTGGTGAAAACGAGTCTGTGGTAATAACATAGTTACCTTGTATTCCTTCCCAATTCAGAAATAGCTCATGCTGCCTGCATGATTAACAGATATGCTGGGATATTAGATGTCACAAGGGAAAATATCTGCTCTGCCAACATTCATTGTAGAATTAGTTCTAGATAATTTCCTACCATGCAGTATAGCACAAGTGAGGCAGATCAACCTTGTGAATATGTGTGTGGGAGGACGTGCTAAAACCCTGTCATCCTGAAAATCAGGTCCTTTCCCTGTCAATCTTTTATTTCTGAACAGCTTCTGAGTTTAGAACTATCTTCTGTATGGCATGGATATAAACTTCCACTTTCAGGGAAATGCAGGGGGTTTCTGCATCCACCAGCACACCTGAGTAGCTGCATTAGTGCAACAAGCACCTTGATTTACAGCTGACTTCCTGCTGGAAACAGGATACAGTGACTCAGAGGATTCAGGATACAGTGACTGGGTTTAGAGGTGCAGAGTTGTAGCAGCACAGTGAGGCCTTATCCCTCCATTTAACTCAGCATAATCCTTGACCAGAGCAAACACTCACTCATCTACAGTAGCACAGAAAAGTCACAACTGATGTGTTTTCAATATTCTGGTGCTACAGTGCTGAGTGCTGGGTCCCTGTAGCGCCCATGTTGGCAGCAAAGATTTACCAGAAAAACCTGTGTGTGCCTTTTTCTGCATCCTCAGACCCGGTGCCATGCTCTCCCCAGCTGCTGAGATTTGCAGGGGGCTTAAACTTCTGATAAGCCCTTCTCAGGCAGTTGGACTAAATGACCATCTCAAGTCCCTCCAAACTAAAATGATTCCTTTCCTTTCCTTTCCTTTCCTTTCCTTTCCTTTCCTTTCCTTTCCTTTCCTTTCCTTTCCTTTCCTTTCCTTTCCTTTCCTTTCCTTTCCTTTC
>WBMY01007416.1:3988-14058 GCA_013397315.1 Donacobius atricapilla | reverse complement strand
TTTTTTTTTTTTTTTAATGATTCCATCATTCCCTGAAAAGAGTTTTCCATCCCGAACAACTCCATGATTCTCTGAAAGATCTTTTCCAAGCCCAACAATTCCATGATCTTATGAAACGCCTTTTCCAACCCAAGTATTTCCACGATTCTCTGAAAAGACTTTTCCGACACAAGCACTTCCATCATTTTATGAAAGCTCTTTTATCCCAGCAATTCCGTGGCTCTATGAAAGGTCTCTTATCCCAATCATTCCATGAGTCCCTGAAAGTCTTTCCCCACCAAAAAAAATCCATAATTCTTGGACATCATCACTGCGCGAAGAAACTGGGAGGAAAATCCAGATTTATGCAAAGCCTCAGCTCACCTCTTCCCAAATCCCACTTTTCCCCCTTTTCCTAGATCCCTCTTTCCCCGTTCCCAAGCCCAGCAGCCCCAGGATGTCCGCGGCAGTTTTTGTTCCACCCCAAAACCTCGGCCAAGCCCCGAGGGGTGGGACAGGAGGCTGGGGGAGAGATCCGGCCCCTGATGGAACCGGAGGAATCCTCCGACCCCCCCCGGAATGCGCCGCTAATTAACGAGCAGACAAACAGCCCTCATTTGCATAAATCTGCATTGTCAGCCTGGGAGGTAAACAATGGCAGCGGGAGGCGGATTCGCTCCTCGTTCAGAGGGAATTGCGGCCTCGGGAATTGGGGTTTGGATTTTTTCCCGAATTTCACGGCACAAAGGAGCTTTTTTCCCGAAGTGTCCCAGCCAGGGAGCACGCGGGGACTGGGAACGATCAAAACTGGGGGTTTTAAAGGGTGGTGTAAACATGGGGATTCATTATAATCCTTAATTACTGCTAATTGCGGATGTCGAGCGTTGCGAATGCTGGGAGACGGAGCTGGCCGTGTCCACTGGATGTTCCGAGGGTAATTAAACACTCCGGAGTTAATTAATCACTTGGAGCTTCCGCCTATTCCCTGTTGATAATGGGAACGATCCCGATGGGAATGAACCGGGGAGAGGGGATTTATTTGGGTGCTGGGGCTGCCCAGGGACGTTTGAAGTCCCCAATCCTGGAGGTGCCCAAGGATCCCCTGGAGGTGTCCAAGGAACCCCTGGAGGAGCCCAAGGAACCCCTGGAGGAGCCCAAGGAACCCCTGGAGGAGCCCAAGGAATTCCTGGAGGGGCCCAAGGAATTCCTGGAGGAGCCCAAGGGTCTCCTGGAGGAGTCCAAGGAATTCCTGGAGGTGCTCAAGGATCCTCTGGAGGTGTCCAAGGAACCCCTGGGGAACTCCTGGAGGTGCCCAAGGAACTCCTGGAGGTGCCCAAGGAATTCCAGGAGCTGGCACTCAGGACTCTGGGCCGGGGACAAGGTGGGGATGGGGCAGGGCCGGCAGCCGGTGACCTCGGGGGGCTTTTCCAAGATCAGGGGTCCTGGAACGCCGGGATCATTTTCCATTTTGTCCCAGCCGTGCCCCGCCGAGGAACATGCCGGCGTGGAGCTTTCCATGAGGGGAACCGTGTCCACCGGTGGTCAGCGGGATCGGGCAGGGCAGCGGGAGAAGGATGGATCAGCACCAGAATTCCCACAAATGTTTTACAGGATCCATTCTCGGGCTCAGCACCAGAATTCCCACAAATGTTTTACAGGATCCATTCCCGGGCCCAGCACCAGAATTCCCACAAATGTTTTACAGGATCCATTCCCGGGCCCGGCCGGGCTGGGCAGGGCTCAGCGCTGGAATTTTCCAGAGCCACAGACCAGCCCCAACCCCTCGTGCCCAACCTCTCGCCGCCTCTCCCTGTGCCCGGCGAAGGTTCGGAGCAGAAATGTAAAGCCGGAAAATCGGGAGGGTTTGCCGGATTTAAGGAACACGGGCAGGATTCCAGGGGATGTGCGGAATGTTGCATTCCCGTCCTGGGCAGAGCTCTCCCATCCCGGCGCGGCCTCGGAGGAGCCTCCTGGGGATGAGGATCCCGAGGAATCGGCAGCTCCGGGCTCCCCAAGGTCTCTGCCCAGTCAGGATTTTCCAGGAGCTCTATTCCAGCCCCACGGTCATTATTTAGATTTTCCGGTGCTGTTTTTTCTCTGAGGTCTCCAAGCTTTTTTTAAGTTGGGTTGTTTTTTTTTTTTTCCCCCATCAAGAACCTCACCTTTTACTGGGGATATTTTATTTTTTTCCGTTAATACTGCGAGGATTAAACAGCAATAATTCTCCTTTTGTGCTCCCTGCCTGCCTGGACGCCGACCTGCCCCGGCGTGGTGCTGAGCTCAGCTGGGGAGGAGAAGGGAATTCTCAGCTCCAGGCCAGGAGAAGGGAATCAATCCCATCTCCATCCTTCCATCCCGGCCCCAGGAGGGAGCTGGGCGTGGGAAATCGGGAATTATTTGCCCCAGGACCCGCATCAAACATCCCGTGGCCGGGGTGGGACCTGCCCGGATCCAAGGATTCCTTTCAGGCGCTGCTGTAGAGGTTGAATTTCTTTGTGTTCTCGGGGGTCTCGCGGCGATTCCGGGGGAAATGGACCCAGACAAAGCCAAGCTGGGGGAAAGTTCTGGAAAGAGCGGGGGGAATTTTCCTCGGAGGGCTGAGCCGGTGGCCTCACCCCCCGGGGAATCTGTTGCCATGGGAATTGCGGGAATCTCGGCCCAGCTCGCATCCCAAGCAGTTAACGAGGGCAGCGATTAAAAGCCGCGAATCGCATCTTCCTGGAAATCCTTGAAGGACTTCCAGAGGGAGGGAGGGGAGCGCCGGATGGGCTCCGATCCCCCTCCTTCCCCGCGGCGAGGATTTGTGATGTGCGGGAGGCAGATGAGAGAGTTCCTGCTCGGCGGAGATTAAATCAACCCGCTCGGGCCCCGCTCCCGGCGCTCGGGAGATGCTGAAATATTTATTTGAAGGAGAAGGAGAAAGGGAGGGGGGCTGGCAAGAGGGGGATACGTGGAATTAAAATGTTCATTAGCTTACAGTGCATATTTAATGGGGGCCTTGTTACAGTCGGATAAAGGACTCTCTCCTTTTCCCTTTTTTTTTTTTTTAATTTTTTTTTCAGCCCTGGGAAGGGCTGGGAACACCTGGGGAAGGCACGGGGAGCTGGGAGTCGGGAGCATCTGTCCCTAAATCCATCAAATCCCGGCTTTTTTTTGCTCTCTCCTTTTCCCTTTTTTTTTTTTGATATACCCGCTTATTTCACCCCATGCTGGGTGAAATAAGTTTTTTTTTTTTGGAGCAGAGGGAATGTTGGGGGGCTCGGGAGGAGCTCTCATTGGATCCACATTCCCAATTTCCCTTGGGAATTCCTCAGCTTTGCCCTGGGACAAAAACACTCCCTGAGCAAAGTCCATGGCAGGATCCGTATTCCGATTTTTCCCTTGGGAATTCCTCAGCTTTGCCCCGGAACAAAAGCGAATTCCCACATCCCTGGGCTCACACTTGGACTTTGTCTCCCCTGCAATTTTTCTTTTTCTTTTTTTTTTTTTTTCTGGAGCAACCAGGCTGGAAAAATGTCTCACATGGAAAATCTTTATGGAATGGGAGAATGGAAAACGTTGAGCAGATGGATTCTGGGGCAAATAAAGGAGTTTATTCTTGGTGCCAGTTAATGAAATTAGAAAACGGAGACGAGCCGGGCTGGAATCCTACAGGGAATGACAAAATACGTTGGGGAAAAAAAAAAAAATAATAAATTTGAAGCCCACAATGCTGCAGCTCCTTGGAAATGTCAAAATATTGCATTTCCCGGGATGATAAAGATGGAAGAAATAGCTGGGTTTCAGTTTCAAGTGCCACATCATCGCTCTTCCCCTCTATAATTTTTATTAAAATGGGAATGTGCCAGGAAAGTCATTCCGGAGCTGTTCTGGTGCTGCCGGAGGGACTGGAAGGTTCATCCAGGGGAAGGGCTGGGCAGGAGGGCTGGGAGTGCCTCCCCTCGGGGCAGCGCCGCTGCTGCCGCCCTGCGCCCCGCCGGGGGGGCTTTGGGGGGATCCTGTGGGGTTTTCCAGCGTGCATCCACTTTCCAGTGCGCTTCCATGGGTTTTCCAGCCTATATCCATTTATTTTCCCACTGTACATCCATTTTCCAGTCTATATCCATTTATTTTCCCACTGTACATCCATTTTCCAGTGTGCATCCATGTATTTTTCCAGTCTATATCCATTTATTTTCCCACTGTACATCCATTTTCCAGTGTGCTTCCATGGGTTTTCCAGTCTATATCCATTTATTTTTCCAGTGTACATCCATTTTCCAGTCTATATCCATTTGTTTTCCCACTGTATTTCCATTTTCCACTGTGCACCCACGGGTTCTCCCAGTGCATATCCATTTTTCCAGTGCGTACCNAAAAAAAAAAATAATAAATTTGAAGCCCACAATGCTGCAGCTCCTTGGAAATGTCAAAATATTGCATTTCCCGGGATGATAAAGATGGAAGAAATAGCTGGGTTTCAGTTTCAAGTGCCACATCATCGCTCTTCCCCTCTATAATTTTTATTAAAATGGGAATGTGCCAGGAAAGTCATTCCGGAGCTGTTCTGGTGCTGCCGGAGGGACTGGAAGGTTCATCCAGGGGAAGGGCTGGGCAGGAGGGCTGGGAGTGCCTCCCCTCGGGGCAGCGCCGCTGCTGCCGCCCTGCGCCCCGCCGGGGGGGCTTTGGGGGGATCCTCTGGGGTTTTCCAGCGTGCATCCACTTTCCAGTGCGCTTCCATGGGTTTTCCAGCCTATATCCATTTATTTTCCCACTGTACATCCATTTTCCAGTCTATATCCATTTATTTTCCCACTGTACATCCATTTTCCAGTGTGCATCCATGTATTTTTCCAGACTATATCCATTTATTTTCCCACTGTACATCCATTTTCCAGTGTGCATCCATGTATTTTTCCAGTCTGTATCCATTTATTTCTCCAGTGTACATCCATTTTCCAGTCTATTTCCATGGGTTTTTCCAGTCTATATCCATTTATTTTCCCAGTGTACATCCACTTTCCAGTGTGCATCCATGTATTTATCCAGTGTATATCCATTTATTTTCCCACTGTACATCCATTTTCCAGTGTGCATCCATGTATTTTTCCAGTCTGTATCCATTTATTTCTGAAATAAGCTTCTTTTTCTTAGTCTATTTCCATGGGTTTTTCCAGTCTATATCCATTTATTTTCCCACTGTACATCCATTTTCCAGTGTGCATCCATGTATTTTTCCAGTCTATATCCATTTTTTTAACATTCATCCACGTGTTTTTCCAGAGCATAACAATTTTTCCAGTCTATATCCATTCTTTAACATATATCCGCGTGTTTTTCCAGAGTAAATCCATTTTCCCATGTATATCCATTTTCTGAGCGCATATCCATGTGTTTTCCCAGTCTATATCCACCTTTTAACATATATCCATGTATTTTTCCCACTCTATATCAATTTTTCCAGTCTATATCCACCTTTTAACACATATCCATGTATTTTTCCCACTCTATATCCATTTTTCCAGGGGCTCTGAGCTCTCCCTGGAGCCTTCTCCTCTCCAGGGGAACATTCCCAGCTCTCCCAGCCCGGCTCCGGAGGGATGGAAGGGGATGGAAAAGCCTCTCCAAGCCCAGCGGGAGGATGGACATGGGGACGCTCCATTCCCAGTCCCAATTTTCCCTTTCTAGGATGGAAAAATCCTCATTTGGGAGAACCTGGGGGTGCTGCTGGTGACCAAAAGGAGCAACCCCGAGCTCCCAAAGTGCTGCGGCAACCTCCGCTTTTCAATTTTTTCGGGATCAGGCAGATGTTTCCAGGAGATTTCCCGGCACGTTTGGAAGCCTGGAGGGATTTTTTTATCTCCTTTTTTTTTTTTTTTTAAATCTCTTTTTCCTCTCNNNNTTTTTCTCCCTTGTTTTTTTTTTTAATCTCTCTCTCTTTTTTTTTTTTTTTTATTTTTTTTTTTTTTGCAATTCCAAGCGTTGTTCATAAAATCTTTGGGAAGCAGAGGGTGAAGCGGCGACATTTTAAACTCCTCTCTTTAGTTCCTAAATGAAAGCCTTTAAAAACGAGATAGTTCTGGAATAAAAACAAACTTCCCAACGTGCATTAAAGGAACAGCTGGAGAAAGACGGCAGGAAAATCAAGTTATTAATTCCTGTTTATCCCAGGAATTTTGGGCTTTGTTGGCTGCAAAGGGAAGAATTTTGGCCCATCCTGGGATGAGCTCCGGAGTTCCTCGGACCCATCCCCAAAACCCCATCGGGAGGGAAGGATCCCACTGATTTTTCCAAGCGCTGATTTCCCAGGGCTCCCTAGAGCGGGAAAATCCGAAATAAACTGAGAAATCCCGGTGGTTTTATCCCCGTTCCCTCGAATGATGCTCCGAGGGGAGGCAGAGCAGCGCCCAGCCCCGGATCCCGGGAATATCGAACATCCAGGAGCAGCGGGAGAGGGGAGGAGGGAGAGGGAGCTCGGACAGAAAATAAAAACCCCAGAGGGGCTCAGGAGAGAGGGAGCGGCCGGGAAAAGGGAGGGAAGGCGCCTCTGTGGCTCCTTCCAGGCTCCCAGAAAATCCCCGGGAATGCCGGATGGGTTTTGGAGGGGAATTGGGGGCCCCGCTCTGCTCTGGATCTCCGCCTTCCCCGGCAGGAACCTGCGCTCCTCGGCCTCTGGAATGAAGGACTCAGCCCGGCCGTGAGGTTAATTATCCCTCGGCGCTGTTAATTGAGCCTTTGGGAGGGCCTGAGGGCGGCGGCTCCGGGGCTCTGGATTTTGTCGCCGCTCCGGTGAATGAGAAGCAATTAAAGTTCCTGATCCCGCTGATCCCTCCCTGCCTCCCTCTGGATTTTTTTTTGTGGAATTCCCAGCCGTTAAAGGCGCTAATTCCGCTCTTTGGAGGGTTCTAGAGGAGCTGAGCCCTCCCGGAGCCCTTTGGTATCAGCGCCGCTCAAAATTTGGGGTTTTGTTGAGGTTTCCCCATCTCATCCAGTGGTGGGGACAGGAGCCGGCCCTGATCGGGTCTGAAATTAAAAATAAACCAGCGGGAATTAAAAATAAAGCAGCGGGAATTAAAAAGGAGCCTTCCCACCCAGGGCCTGAGGAAGGGATGCTGAGGGGTTTGGATCTGGGGGAAAAAGGATTTATTAAAACTCTCCGCGCTTCCTCAGGCTCCGCATCCCTGGAGCGCCCCCGGCCCAGCCCTGCCCTTCCTCACCTGGCTGATTTTGCAGGTTGGAGATGGATTTTTTTTTTTTTAATCCCTGCTGGTTTAATTCTGTTTTAATTTTCATTCTATTCTTTATTTTTTAATTTCAGGCCTTGCTCCCGCCAGTGAATTTTTCATCAAAGGTGGCAGGACCGCTGTCCCGGGGTTTTATCCTTACCTTTCATCTCTGCTGGATCCCCTGGAAGGATCCCTGCCCCCGGCCTGGATGATTTATACATCTGGAGAAAGGCGGAGCGCGGGCGGAAGGGATCCCGCTGGTTGGGAGCATCCCGGATCTCCTCCGCGTTCTCCGCTTCTCCTTCTCTCCCTCGGAGCCATTTCCACCCTTTTCCTCTTTTTCGGAACCCACAGAAGCCCAGGCAGCGCCGGGGAATGAAATGTGGGGAATCAGGGTTTCATAACCCACAAACCCACTTTTGTTTGAGCTCCGGGCTGGGAATGTTTTCCGTTTGAGGCTTTCCAAAGCGGAATTTCCCCTCATTTTTCCCGCGGGTGTTTCCTGCAGGGACCGATCCCACCACGGAGAGAAAATCCACGGACGCCTCCAGGAGTCCTGAGGGTCCCGGTGGCCACCGGAGCATCCCTCGCTCGGGCCCCGGATTCCCCGTGGGGATCCTTGGAAAACGCAAGACTGGAGTGCAGGGGACACTCAGCTTCAACCCCCTCCTAAACACCTCCAAACATTCCCGTTTATTCCTCAAAAAAAATCTCTTTTCCCCCCAAAATCCCGACCCTTGAGTATCTCTTGCTCATGTCCAATGGGGATCCCTGGAAAATGTGAGGCTGGAGAAGAGGGACACTCCGCTCCCAATCCTTCCTGCATTTATTCCCCCCAAATATCCCTTTTTTTCCCCAAATCCCTTGCTCAGGCCCCGGATTCCCAGTGGAAACCCTTGGAAAACGCAAGGCTGGAGTGCAGGGGACACTCAGCTTCAACCCCCTCCTAAACACCTCCAAACATTCCCGTTTATTCCTCAAAAAAAATCTCTTTTCCCCCCAAAATCCTGACCCACGAGTATCTCTTGCTCATGTCCAATGGGGATCCTTGGAAAATGTGAGGCTGGAGAAGAGGGACACTCCACTCCCAATCCTTCCTGCATTAATTCCCCCCAAATATCCCTTTTTTTCCCCAAATCCCTTGCTCAGGCCCCGGATTCCCAGTGGAAACCCTTGGAAAACCCAAAGCAGCTCCAAACCCCTCCTAAACACCCCCAACCCCTCCCGCTGATTCCCCAAAAAACCCTTTTCCCTCCCCAGAAGAAAAAATCCCACCCCTGAGCTGATGGAGGCGTTTTGCTCTCCCTCCTCCGGCCCAGTGGGAGCGGGAGGAGCTTTCCCGGGTCCGGTTTTCCTTTCCAAACCCGGGATATCATTCCCGAGGAGGCAGCGGAGCACAAAGGGCTGTCAGGCCGCGGCGGCAGCTGCATTTCCTAAGCAACAAAGCTCCCGTTCTCATGCAAATATCCCCGAGAAATGAAATCCCGGCCAAGAGAAAGGCTGAGCGTGTGTTACATAAGCAGAATTATCTCGGCGCAGACGGATTCTTCCAAGGGGGTTGGGGTTTATCTGTTTCATTTATTTAAATTTTTTAATATTTATTTTTTTTTTTGGAGCCCTCAGCGCCTGGATTGGGGCCGGGGAGGGGGCGGCGGAGCAGGAGGTTTGTCACCCGCAAAGCCCCTCCGGAGCCAGCGATGGATGCAGATAAAAGTGGGGAGAAGATTCCGGGCGCTGACAGTGTGGCCTGGCTTCCCGCAGGATCTCAGAGCGCTCGGAGGAGCTCGTGTGTGTCTGGTTTTGCAGCGTGTGTTGGGGTCCAGGGCAGGCGGGAAACCCCTGGAACTGCCCTGGGCGGTCCCAGACCCTCATCCCTGCAGAGACAGGCAGGAAAAGCAGGGATTTTCACCTGGAATTTGTCAGCGTGCTCCGACACTGGGGATGATTCCAGCGCCGGGAAAAGTGGGGCCCATCCATTTCCCATGGAGATGTGGCACGGCCGGACAGGGAATGGATCGACCCCATGGAGCTGTCAGCAGAGAATTCAGGCTTTATTTACAATCCCAGCAGTTTCTTTTAGAACACGCTGTGTAAAAAGGTCTGTTATTGCTCCATGGCACTGACACTGCTCTCCGTGGGTTCAGGAATAGGAAACAACCCCTGGGACAGTTGTTCTGGCAAAGGGAACACTGTTTGCTGAGCCTGTGCTGAGACACGCAGAGAGATGTTTTGGAAAGAGAAACTGTTGGCAGCTTTCCCTTGGGAAAGGAGCCGGCGATGGTCAGCGAGCTGAAATTCAGGCTCAGGAATGTCGAGCCCACACTTTCCCGTCCCCCCGGCCGGGTCTTGGTGTGGATAAAGAGCTTTTCCTCGCAGAGCCGAGCAGACAGCGCCGGGCCGGGCGCTCGAGGAGGCCGCGATGAACGTTTCAGCGAAGCTGAGGAGAGGAGGCAGCGCAGGAGGAGTCTCTGATCTCCATCCAGCTCCCGCTAAATCATTCATGGCCCTCCCTGCCTGCTCCAGGAAGACCCAATTATCCCCATTTTCTGGTAAACATTGAGATTCAAGGATTTTTTTTTTTTAATTTTTTTTTTTTTTTGGTGGGAAGAGAGGGGAGGAGCGGGCGGTGCTGGCAGCGTCCTCAGGGGGGGCTTGGAGAGGGCAGAGTCGGAGCTCTGGGGGGGTCCCAGCCCCGCCTGGATCACCCGGGAGAAAATTCCAGCAGAAAATCCCGGCACGCCTTCTCCAGAGCCAGCTGGAGCTCAGCATCACCGGCATTCGGAGCTGAGATTTTTTCCAAATGTTCGTTTAATTTGGAATTAATGGGACGATTTTTATTTCTCCCCCCCCCCCTTTTTTTGGTAATTGAAAGGGGAGGAAAAAAAA
>WBMY01007413.1:1197051-1298759 GCA_013397315.1 Donacobius atricapilla | reverse complement strand
ATTTAAATAAAAGGAAAGACATCCGAGATATTTGAGACAATGAGTGCAGAGTATCATAGGCTGCTCCCTACCCCCCCAACTCTGTTCTAGGTGATTAATTGCCGGGCTCCTAAGTGGCTGAATAGTGGCAGAGAAAATACATTACTACTTCTGCTTCAAAACCTCATTGTAGTAAGAGGAAACTCCAGTATATTGACTCAAGAAGCTATATGAGTAGAAACTATGAAAGCTTTTAGTGGATCACATATATGTGCTGGCAAAACATAGATGGCCTTTTTTTTGTTTATATAGATTAATAGGATAGTTAGACATAACTTTAAAAAAAAATACAATTTATGGATTTGTGATTTTTTTTCCCATCATTTTACACTACCAAAGAGTAAGAAAAGGAAGAACTCAATCTGTTTTTTTTTCTTAATAATATACCTAGAGTGATATTTGCCCATGTCTCATCTTAAGTGAGAGTTATACTACACATAATTTGGATATCTTCTGGGTATTTTTGCTACAAAGTTGCCTGAAATCCAGTTTTTATGTCAAAACTGATTATCAGTGTTTCATGTTTGTCTCTTTCAAACTTTTTAACTGAATATTTTTATTATCCACACTAATGTCAAATTCTGTTGTTGAATATTCCTTGGCTCAAGACTACTTGCAAATTCTACAGATTGAATAATTACACTTCCAATTTCTCCTCTCTGGACTGTTGGAAATGCTGAGGTATTTTAGAGGAGGCAATCGATATTGTGTAGCCAATTCCAGAGAGGATTGCATCCATGATCTCTGAGTGTGCCATGATGACATTTCCTGAGTAATTTTTCAAGTCATTCTTCATGCATTCTAATATGCTCATTGCTTTCTTAATCATACTCAAACACAGGAAAATTAACAAAAAAATCTATATTGTTTCTCAGATTTCTAGTCAGTTAATTTAGATGCCTTTGAAGTATGTTAATAATCTAAAATTTTCCTCCATTAATTTTCAATTGACTGTATCATTGTCTATGATTTTGTCACAAAATATACTGAACATGATCAGTTTTGGGGAAATTTTGAAATTTTCCCAACAGTATGTTGGCTTCTCTGACCCTTATGTGCTGTGAAGCTGCATATCAAATATTTTAAATAAGTTTTAAGGAAACCAATATCCCATTAAAAAAAGATAAAAGGTGAAGATTTTTCTTTTTTTAAAGAAGTACTCTATGGGTACTGTGAATTACTTGCTTGTCTTTCATATACTATCATGAAATCCATTTAAAATTTAAACTTTTAGAGTAAATAGCAGCCCTATTTAAAAAGATTTTTTTTTTTGAATGATGAACCTGTTTTGAGATCACTGTTGGCAAAATAACATGGTACTAAACATTCAGTGTTGCTTTTCATGTAGATAAGCTACCTAAAACACATAGAATTGTTTGGAATATGAGTCACAACTGTCCAAATTCTGTCAGCTGTTATACGAAATGTTTTAAGACATTAATGCTAGGACATGTGAGATCCATGTTTATTGGACTATTTATTTTTCCTCTGTCAAGGAAGGCTCAGTTTTTTGGTATCAGGTCTTTTTACCTCCATAGTATTCAGAGTTAGCTGACCCTCTAGAAGGGAATACTTTTTGAAAACAGTTCCTGCTTAAGTATTTCCACAGTCGCTTTGTTGCAGACTTCTTTTATACCAGCCAATTGATTCTCTAATGTAGATTTAATTGAACCTAGATATATCTACTTCTTAGGCAATGAAAACAAAAAAAAATTAAAATACCAATATAACTCTTGATTATTTCAGAGTGCAGCTTGTAGATTAATTCAGGGTTTTTGTATTTCTACTTTCTTTGCATATTTATGTATATGTATTCTTCCTCAGATTAATGTGAAGTTGACATATTAATACAACAGGTGTGATCATATGACTTAACAAATGGTAATTTGAGACAAGAATGTAATACCTTGAGCAAAGATAAGGAATTTCTCATAGCTTAAACATTAATTGAAAAAATATTTACAATTTTAGAATGATTTTGCTTACTCAAACTTATTTTGTGGTTGTATATAGCCCAGTGTTCATATGTTCCCTGCAAAATCCTGATTAGGCAAGTATAATTTAAGTGCAAAAACTGCCTGTCCTTAAAGAAGACTACCTGTCATTGAGACAACCAATTTTGCAGCTAATGTAAAAACTTCATAGGGATAGATTATAAAAAGAACAAAGATTCTTGTGATGACAGAGCATTCCACTAATATATCAAACCTGAAACTAATGATTAACTCCATTCTTTATTGGATAATTTTAATGACTTTTAGTATAGCTTCAAGACATAACACATACAGTCATTTTCAGATTTCTCTTTTTTATGGCCATCAGCAGACTATACCTTAATGGCACTCTGAAAAAAGAATGATAAAGGAGTTAGAAAGGTGGCTAAAATGGATATCTTTACCCACCATCTGTGGAATATGTGACTGCAGTCTAAGAAGGTAAAAGCACAAGCCAGAGTCAGAGTCAAATATCCATGAGTTAGAAATGTCCTATGTGATATAAGAACTGGTACAATAAGATGGAGTGTTGCACAGATACATCACTTCAGCTTTATAATGTATTTTACTCTCCATAGGTATTATATAGGTTTGAACAGATTATTTTGACTACTAAAACATGAGTAAACTTAAACATGGGTATTTTTTTCTCCCATTTGTGAAATTAACAGGTGTTCAAAGCATGTTCAGGTGATACCCACATTTCACTGACTATCCTCTCTTTAGTTTTCCTTTTCTCACTGTATCTCCTAATCAAAATAATCTTATCACAGTTTCAACTCTCAGCACAGTGAGTCTATGGTAACTTTTGGTGTTTGGTTTGGGGGTTTTGAGGGAGCATTTCTTGGGGGAGGGGTTTATTATTTTGTTTTATTTTGTTTTGTGTTTCAAACGTGTTTAAATAACCTGAGATATTAAGATAAGTACCTAGAACAAGCAGTCACCTAAACTCACTGGTCTGTTTCTCCAAAATTACCTATGTCACTAATTTATAAGAGATAAAATTTGGTACTATGTGTATTTGGAGTAATGTTATTTCTCACTCAGGAACATTAGATGTATTCTGTGTCTGCTTCATTCTCTAGATTCAGTTTATAGAAGGGAGATCAAGAAAGTTATGTCAATACTAACACAGCAGTCTATTGGCTGTATTTTAACAAAACCTTTCTTTTATGTGCTGGTAAAAAGAAGTGATATCAATGGAGAACTATAGTAAGATTTAGAAGGAAAATATGTTAGATTATTATTGGTGTATTCTTTGGAGAAGAATAGTCAAATCAGTGGCTAACAGTTCACATAAAGTTCATATTGATAATGATAAAGTGCAATTGAATGAATCAATGCTGTATTTTAAATAGAATTGGGACAAAGGATTTTACATTCAGGAAGCTAGACCTACCTATTTATATGTTATTCAAGTGGTGGAAAGCTGCTAACTCAATTTCTTCCTGTCTTCCCCTCTAATCTTACTACCCCTTTTAAATTTAAAGAAAATACCTGGATTTCATTCTCCAAAAGCTGAACTACGATTCAACTGTTCTACCTTGTTATAATGTACGTGTCCATAAAATGTCACATTTTTGAATTAAGCTCTGTAAAACATCAGCTGACTTTGACTTGACTTGATTACATTCTAAGTTGAACAGTGTGTAGGAAAATCCCCTTTAGCTGTGTGACTTAAATCCATCCAGGGAATAGCCCTCATCAGGTTCTTACAATCACTCTTAAGGGTGGAAAAAGAGGAGCAGATATGTCCTTGTACTTCTATTAAAAATGTATGAATGTAAATCTGGTAGGAACTGGAAACTGAACATAGAATCATTGTTCTCTTTCCAGGCTGAGAGCTACAACAGGTGCCGGGATATGTTAAGACTTCTACAGAAGGAGGTTATTCTTTTATCCTATTTTTATCCATTTATCCTGTTCTCATTTTTAAAAACCCAAAAACCAACAGAATGTCTTCATGAGTTGGATTTAAAAACTAACCCCGCTGCCAAAATGAAGTTGAGAATATGCATTTTTTGCAAGCCTTCCTGAGACTGCTTTCTTAAAAAAAAAAATTTTAAAAATTTAAAAAAAAAATTAAAAAAATTCAAATTTTCTTGTAAATTCCCAACTTTGTCTTTAGCGTAGAAATGAAGTTACATCAAAGTTTATGAGAAACTAGAAGAAAACAATAGATATTCTGAGTTAGCATATAATCAATGTAAAGCACATTACATTTATTAAAAGTGAGAGTAGAAATTGCCATTTACTTGGCAATAAGCTTGTGTTGATGCAGAAAGATCAGTAAAGGGATGCTGGAGATAGAGGAGACAAGTGACCAAGAACTTTGTTGGGCAAAATAGTTTGGAAGAACATGAATATAGACAGAAACTCTGTGGAAACATCAAGTTTTTTATGAAAGGTTATTTCCTGACGGTATTGCAAAATCAGCTTAAGCTTTTTTGCTGTATGTACACTAGCTCTACTATGTGATATTTGCTCTTTCATTTGGATTTTTTCCAAATGCAATATATGAATCTCAATAGTTTTCTCAGAATTATTATTTCGGTTATTTTTGTTCTGAGCAGTGGTCTCCAATTTATTCTTGTTTGTCTCTGCTTCCTTAACTAACACAGATCTAGTACCTATTAAAGCCCCTAAAATAAATCAAACATTTTTAGCTCTGATTTTTTGAATCTTATTAGAAAAGTTCTAGTTATTTTTTAAGCTATCTAAATATTTTTCTAAACTCATTTGTTGTTCAGCTGTTAAATTTTGCTTGTTTTGATGCAAGACTTTCCCTGTTGATAAACAGTTTGATCAGAACATGCCAATTAATGAACAACAGATGGAAATGTACATTGAGGTCTAGCCACACTGTCCAAACTTACGACACCTATTTTAAGAGTTCTTAACTTCAATGTCTTTTAAAGGCACTCTCTTTCCATTTCATGATAAAGGGAATATAGATGCTAAATTTACACTCCATCATATATTAACAGTGGTGTTAATAGATACTATTTAATATAATTTCTGCCTCATTTCTGTTTAACCACTTTTTTAGAAGTTTTAGGCCTTACTCCATTTTTTTATATGCTCCCTTTTTTGTAGTAGATAAGTGGGTTTTTTCATTATTTTCTGAATACAGTTTTTTCTATTCTGTATGGCTGCAGTTCAATAGTGTGATAATTAACCCATTTTTTTTGCCAACGGTTAATGTTCATACCTGCTGGATTTCACTTGTGGCAGCAGTTGTCTTTGCTAGACTCTAAACCCTGATTTTGTTGTGTTGATGGGTGTATATGTGTATGTATGTGTGTATATATGTTTATACCCCCTGCAAAAGTCACACTCCTGACATATATGACAAGGTGTTCATGAAAAACTACATGACTTTAGCACATTATATTTACAAATGCCTTTTTTACCATATGTCTGTGCATGCCATAACTTCATCCTCACTAAAATGCTCTTGCATAGTTTACAATAGCACTTTTCTAAGAAACGTAATTTTCACATCCTTTGAATTTTGGCCAGCCAGACCTCCTGTAACAATTAAATAGTAACAATTAAATGAGTGTTATTCTTTCTAAAGCCAACATGTGTCTGAGTCTTACTACTAAGTTTTACCTAGGGATGTGCTTTCACCCAGGGTGAGATATCTATGAAGTATTGCTGAGCCGAGTTCAGAGGCAAAACTCCTCTGCTGTCTGTCTTTTCTGCTGAGCCACTGAAAGGACGCAGATGTAGAGCCTGGCAGGGAGGGTGTGTGCTTTACAAACAACCCCATGGGTGAAGGTATGGGTGTTAACATCTCCGGTGTGTGTCTTAATGTCTCTGTTTAACACCGGGCAGCAGGATGGTTACCGAGCCCGGGCAGCCTGGCTCCTGAGACGGACACGTGCGTCTGCACAAGCCTGAGTTTCTGAGCTTTGGGGTAAAATGACAGGTTCAAAGGGCCATGTGTGATGGGCATTTCGGGAAGGCTGGACCTTGCCAGTCCCTCGGCCAGTGGGGAAAGGAAGGGGGCACCATGCGGCCGGGAGTTCAGGATGAAAGGAGGCTGCGCCCTGAAACGTCGAGAAAACCCCACGGTGGGCTCTGTCCCTTTATTCCAATAAAGATGCAGGAATCCTCTGTCTCCTTTTCGGGCACTGGCTTTTCTTAGCCTGATTTTCCAGACATTCTTCTCCAAGACTCTTCTTTGCTGCCGATAGAAGGCAATGATTTTTGAAATTTTGGGGAGTATTCAGATTAATAAAAGTCTAAGGATCTGACTGTGCGAATGACCCTGCCTATTTATAAACACTATGGTTTAGTAAGGAATTAGCTCCCTTGAACTGTTAAGAGTTTTGCCTCCTTAGCCCAGTATATCCGCATCCTTTGCCCTCTCCGTTCCGCACGCCAAAGGGCAGGTGCCGAGCGCTCCCTGGGTGCCGGTGCCGCGGGGCGCCCCCCGCTGCCGGCCCAGCCCCGGCTGCTGCTGCCCGCAGGGCCACGGGCACGGGCCCGGAGCCGCCGGCCCTGGCAGCAACGAGGCCGGGCCCTGCCGCCCTGCCGGGAGCGCCGCCAGACACGGCACGGGCCGAGGGCTCGGCAGGGAGAGCCGGAGCTTCGTGCCCTGGCGCTGGGAAGGGTTAAAAGCCGGGGGCATCCTTCCTTCGGGGTCCCTCCTCGGGGGCACCGGCTGGGGCTGCTCCTGCACCACTGCGCCCAGAGCAAATGGCTTTATGGCCTGGGCCATCTGAGCCCGTGCCGTGGGAAACCTGGGATGGATCCGGTGGGGAAACCTGGGGTGACTCTGTTCTGGGGTGTGCGGGGCGGCCAGCGGGAGCCCCTCGGTCACTGGAGCCGCCGCTGGGAGGGGGATCGGCCCCAGCCGGGCAGTCGCTGCTGCTGGGGATGTAACTGAGAGAGTCTTGTAAGACTGGGAAGTTTCCTCAACAGTGAGCAGCCCGCCTTTCACCCTTACTGTAAGCTTTTCACTTCTTATAGTCACGACAGAAACCTTTTTACAGTTGTGTGGTATTGTATTACACTACACCTNTCGGGAAGGCTGGACCTTGCCAGTCCCTCGGCCAGTGGGGAAAGGAAGGGGGCACCATGCGGCCGGGAGTTCAGGATGAAAGGAGGCTGCGCCCTGAAACGTCGAGAAAACCCCACGGTGGGCTCTGTCCCTTTATTCCAATAAAGATGCAGGAATCCTCTGTCTCCTTTTCGGGCACTGGCTTTTCTTAGCCTGATTTTCCAGACATTCTTCTCCAAGACTCTTCTTTGCTGCCGATAGAAGGCAATGATTTTTGAAATTTTGGGGAGTATTCAGATTAATAAAAGTCTAAGGATCTGACTGTGCGAATGACCCTGCCTATTTATAAACACTATGGTTTAGTAAGGAATTAGCTCCCTTGAACTGTTAAGAGTTTTGCCTCCTTAGCCCAGTATATCCGCATCCTTTGCCCTCTCCGTTCCGCACGCCAAAGGGCAGGTGCCGAGCGCTCCCTGGNCTACACCTTTAATTTTAAAAATGAAATAAAATGTATACATTTAGGCAAAAAAGTACAGTTCCCGTCATGTAGATAAGACAGATGATAGAATCTGAGTGCTATTTGAACGAAGATGTTTGTATTAACATTTGTTAATATTAACATATTAATGTTAAGGAAAGTATTAAATCATAGAATTATGGACTAGCTCAAGTTGAAAGGGACTCCTAAGGATCATTGAGTCCAACTCCTCATCTTGAGCTAACTAATGATCTAAAAATTGCCAATACTGGATATTCTGCCAGGTAGCTTTATATGCAACTCCCACTGTCTCCGTCACTGTTCTCATTTCTTCTTAGCTTGGATGCCATCCTCCCCTTATTGGATGGGGAGTTGGACTGGATCCAAATGATCTGGTCCATGTAATTTTTTTTTTTTATAGTCCCTATATTTGGTTACTTATCTATTCTTCAATCTCTTCAACCTAATTCTGAATACTTAGAAGCCAAAGCTGAGTCTGACTTGAAAAAAATCGTACAGCAGGCAACCCGACTGCCGACATTTCAGTTGTTTTGTTGTCTGAGGGGACACTTTTCTCGGTGGATCTTGTTTTGTAACTTCAAAATGGGTATATTCAACTGATGGAAAAATGTAATTACTGTCCTTAAGATAATTTATCACCAAACTACATTTGTGACATCAGCCATTAAGAGGTCTAATGCATATAATTGGCAAATGTGTTTGCATTGCATACTTTATTCTAATTGACATCTACCATATTGCTGCTGACAGCCTTTCAGCCCAGATGAATGGCTTTTGCCAAGAGCTAATCCTACTGTGCTGAGGTAGTCATACATGGGCACATTGTAGTGAAGATACAGAGTAAAAATTCACTATGGTTTTTTTTTTCTGCTCAGGGGTCTAGTCACCAGTTCTCAATAGTGAGGCTTTGACATGCTTCAAGTAGATTCATAACAGTTTGACACTGTCACTTCTGAGGCTTTGTACAGTACAATAAAAGAGGACCATTGAAACGCTGAAAGGTTACTATGTGCTTTAAAGCACTGAATAATAATTCATGCAAGGCAAAACTAAATCACTGAAAAATGTTTTATTTAGGAAACTAATAGGCATTTTCTCTTTTATAATAAGATTAGACTTTGTCACCAGTACTCATGCAAGAGGACAATGAAAGTTAATTTTATGAGTTAGTGAAGGCCTTAAGAGACTTTCTAAGGCCATTAAATAGTCAACATACCTACTACAGTGACATTCTGTCAAATCATAAAGAGTAGCCTGTCAGTCTTGGCGAACTAAATCATGAAGTACTGTTGCATGTAGGCAAAGGGCTTCAGTAATAAAGATAAAATAACTGTAGTGTTAGTGAGATCAGGCTGTTTATATCTGGTGTCTTGGCTATAATTAGTTCGCCCTAAAATTTTTAGAGGAAAAGTTAATGAAACACACTATTGCTGTGTTGAAGTGGTTGTTCAGTTGAGATAAAAGAAGTATATTGAATATGTAAATTACATTAAATTGACACAATACAGTAAACATTAAAACGCGAAAGCTACACATGAAGCCAGTTTTTATAGACATTTTGACCTAAAAAATAAGCCTTTTGTTACCATAAATTCCAGTACTCCTTTTTTTCCTATATATTAAGACATATTTTCTCTTTCTGCCAGAGTTCCTTGAAAATTCTTGCTATACATGATAAAAGTCAGTCTAAATTGTAAATTTAGATTAAAGCAAAGTCTTACTTCATAATTTGAAGGTGATCTTAGTTTCAAGTGCATTTTAAATTGCGTTTTACCATCTTCTTCTTTGCAATTTGCAAAAATCAAGAACTTAACTTTGAATAAGTAAAACTTCATTTCATTTTAATACAGCTTTTAGATGCAGTAGCTAAAAGCCAGCTCAGAACACTGTACTTGAAATATGTTGTCCATGGTAGATGGAGTATTCTGGATTCATTCAGTCATACCTGGATTTTATTAAAAATCCACAAGGGAAAGAAATGGCTAGAAAATTTCCTCCTGTTTTCATAAAAGGTTTAATTTAGAGAAACATATTTAGTTTTAATAAGCTGTGAGACTCTACAAGTAAGGATTGTTCATATTTTTGTGGATGTTGGGTAGCAAGCCTTTTTCACAAGTTCTCATATCATGCTTATAATAAGATATTGATTAAATCACTATTGCTTTAACTCTCTTCCTAGGCAGCATTAACTGCATCATAAAATCATAGAATCATTAAGGTTGGAAAAGAGTACTAAGGTCATGAACTCTATGACATCATCTCAACATATATATACACGTCTCTTACAACATACATATTGTTTAAAAGCTCTTCTGTATATTTTTATAGTATCCATGTGTGAGGTATGTGGGCTCCCAGAGATCACATATAACATATGAAGAATTCAGAAAGTGTGTCATTTAGCTGTGCAGCAGTAAAGATGTATGGTTATATTTTTCATGAATAAAATATTTGATATTTTCAAGCAATTAAGATGAATTTATTTTTCACCTTAAGACGACATTTTTTTCCTGGTTCATGCTTCTTCATGGCATTTTCTCATAGGTCTTATTCGAAGTGAGCTTCATATTTTTACCGTAGTCATTGGACATAATTTTTCTAGAGATGCCATGTTTTTTATAATACACTCTGTATAAATAAGCTGTTAGAAAATGAAATATCTTTCATATTTTAAAAGGCAAAAAATGATAGCAACAATAAATTCAATTTTATGAAACTCTGAACATGTGTTATTTACGTTGTAACCAATGAAATGTGTCTGAAGGTTTCCTTAATTATCTACATGGAAAACAATTGAAAAAATTGTAAGACATAATCAAAATAGATATTTCTAAGAAATCTAATGAAATTTTGAGCAATTTGCTTAAATAAATAGCAACTATTCTCAAATTTTAAATGACACGGTTTCTAGATTTGACACTGCTTTTTGTACAACACCATCCATAACCTGTGTGTGTCCATTTCAGATAGCAATACCTATTTGCAAAGGAATTTAGCTTTCAATCTATTTTAAATATATACTAACCATATTACATAGGGCACTGAGGTTGGTCAGGCATGACCTGCTCATGCAAGAAGAAATGGTTTCTACAAATACCTTGGTCTGCAACTTTTCTGGGGACACAGTTAAGGCTGACCAGCCTGTAGTTCCTTGGATCTCTTTTTTCGCTTGTTTTAAAGAGTAGTGTGACAGCAACTGCCTTCAAGTCATCAGAAACATTTCAAAAAGGACAGGCAGTCTCACAGAGACACCTACCAGCTCCATGAACACTTCTGGGGATGCTGTGTGCCAGGGCCATGAACTTACATGAATCTAAGTGGGTTATGTAAGTGATCCACACCTCTTTTGTCTCCTCCAGGTGCTACTTCATGTCTGCAGCATCTGTTCAGACACTTAGGGATCCTGGAGGCTTGAGGAGAAGCCTTACCAATGGAAAAAAAGTCGTGGAATACCACTGCTCTTTGCACATGGCTTGTCTCTAGACCTGCTGTCCCACAGGGCAGTGACAGTCACCTCCCAGCACTGCCTCCCTGCCCCTGGTGTGCAGCCACTCCCAGCCACCGCTCCCTGCGGCCTCACCCTCCTGCACCCCCAGAGGGTTCGCAGCTAGTCCTGGCAAAGCCAGAGCCAATTCACCTTGCCCAGCCCTGCCCTGTCCTGTCCCACACTGCCCTACCTCACTGCACCTCCCATTCTCACTGCAAGGCTTTTAGAAGATTGTAAAGTTTTCTAGGCAGATTGCATTTTGTCATGGAAAAGGAAATTATAATAGAGTTTTAAAAACCTCCAGACTTGGAAAAAGAGTGTGTAAAGGGTGTGTTTGCTGTTGGCAGTTTTTTTTCATTTTATTTTTTTAGGTTTTATTTATTTGATTTATTTTTCTATGAGCTTTCTGAGTGATGTTGAGTAAAAGCCAAGGTATGTGTCGCTGTAAGATAAGAAAAATAAGGCAAAAAAGAGACTGGAATGAACAGATAATGTTCTGACACATTTGATAGATATTCCTTATCTAGGATGCCATTATCATGGGAGTAGTAGAATTACAGGGCTGAACTGCTTTTCTTAGGGTCATTTTATATGTTAAGGGTAGGATATTACAGAACAGAGAAGCCAGAGAAAGTCTTACGAAAAAAATTAATCTAGTACTTAAAATGAGATACAGATGTTAACATAGTCTTCATTCCTAGCCAGGGATATCAGATATTTTTCATTGCTTTCATATGCCAAAGGGACAACTGTCTCAAGGCTTTGTTTAAGCAGCACATTTGGTTTAGACTTACTGTCCTGTGTTAAACTTTTCTTAGACAGTGGACTATATTTTTTGTTGACAATCCTCTAAAAGTGTGCAATGCCCACTATGGCTTGTGGAAAGTTGTTGTCCCTAATTTCCATCCTAATATTAAAGAAATCAGATTAAGCTTATAGGTTAGAGAGGGTGAAGTCTTGAGAAGAAGAAGGACCCAACTAAGTTGAAGTAGTAGATAAGTTGAAAAATATGGGCAACAAAGGCATATAAAATCATTTGCTGCAGTGAACAGGTAGTTCATTAACTTATTCAAGAGAAGCAACATCCTCCACCAGTTTCTGTGACAGCATAAATGAACTTACTATTACGTTCAGCTTATTAGGAAAATGAACTGAGGAATAGGCTATGTCCTGTAGACATATCCCTGTATTATCTTTCCTGTGGGCTGGCACACGTGAACCTGGGCAAGTGAGACACTTGTTTTGAGTGGTCTTAGGTTTATCTGGTTTTGTCTTCCGTGTTCTTTCCTATAATAAAAACACTTTTTGTTATCTAATGAATATACTTCTCTATTTGAAGAGCTTCACTCAGAAATCTAGTATAGATATCCCAAAACAGAAGTATCCGTCTTGAAAATCAGTTGTATTTAAAAACATAATAGATTGTATTTTCATTTTTAAACATACTCATAAGTTTGGAAAAACCCCTTTTGTGCGTGAAAATGAATGCAATCCAAACAGCTAAAGATGCTTTTAAAGGAACTCTTCACTGAAAGATCAAAGGAACTGGTGGGACAAATCTGCATACAATTATGTAAAACCTTAAAAATGAAACATAAACAATTAACTATCTCACAATATTTTAGCCTCTGTGTGAGGTAAGAAAAGTTTTCCAACCGAGTCAATTCTGTACAGAAAGCAGTGAAAGATTCAGGGGTCAGTACTGGAATCTCAGATGGGTGATGTGAGAATCCAATGATTTCAGTAATTATAAAAAATTAATTACACAAAAAGATATGAACTTATAAAACTAAATACAAATTATCTAACTGCAAAGTTAAGCTCAACTAGAAATAAGGAAAAGTCTTTTATTGGGTCTTAGGTGCAAAGGTTTTTTTTGATTTATAAAGCTGTAAAATATACATGAAGGAATAAACAAATCTTTATCTGATGTATAGTATGACATCAAATTTGAGAACTTAAGGATGGTGAAATTTTAAAAGCTAAGAAAAGAGCTGACAGTAGGACCTGAAGAAATATCCAAAGAATTGTGCATAATTGTCTTATCTGAATTTCCCTGAGGGACCTGAAATTATCAAATTCATCTTTGTATCCATCTGCAAGAGATACTAAGACTGAACAGCATAGATTTCTAGAGAATAAGTCAGTCCTATTGTGTCTCTTCAAAAAATGCAGCAAGCCTTAAGGGTTAGAAGATTTTAGACTTTAATTTAGTAAACAGCAGTTTGGATAATTACGCATGGCATTCTTTAAAGCAAGCTCGGGAACTGTGATCTAGATGAGACGAGACTAGAAGTATTGTTCAAGCTTTTTGGGTTAAAAAGATGGAATATTTATTTGCAGTCACTCTTTTCCACAGTAATTCTGTAAAATTCTATACTGGGTGTAATATTATTCTATGGTATTGTTTGTAGTTTTGGAAATACAGCAGATGCTAATATTGTTGCTGTTCCAGGCTTAAAATAATCCTTATAAATTGTAGAAATACTAGAAAATAATAGGCATTCAATTTGGTGAGAACAAGCAGAAGCACTAAGTAGGAATAATTAACAGCACAAATGCAGGATGGAGAATTCCCTCTAATGCTTCAGGGAAGAATATGGGGACAACATATTTACCATGCCGTACTGTTACATGTATGGCCAGTTCCAGATTTTTTGCTTTCCTAAACAAGTGTTTTCCGTCCTTGCAGCAGTAGCAGAGCTCAAGATGTGCCAGAATTCCTGGCAGACATCTTTTGACAAATCTGAAAACACTTCATGTCTCTCTCACCCTTGATGAATTTGAGGCGTGAGAAACATTTCTGTTTACTGGGTTGATAGTCTGTGGCAAAGGCATAGGAGATAGAAACTGCTGGAACAAGTTCCACTTGATCTCTACAGATCTTTAGGAGCATAATGTGTAAGGATCCAATAAAACAACTAAGAGGCTCAAGTTGTCTGAATTTCTAAAAGAACAAAAAGGAACCTGGTTATTGATCATTTAAAAAATTTAATATTAAAGGCATCAAAAGAAGACTGAACCAAGTTTATTCAACCTGAAAAATGGGAATAGTGAGGGTAGCAATATATAAAATTGTTGAGAAAGAACATCAGTGTAAACTGATTTAGATATGACAAGAAGTAGGAGGGATTAATTTGCAGCAAAGCCTAGATGTAAAAGATAGAGTAAGAAGGATTATCTCCTGGGATAGATTTTTTTTTTATATTTGGAGGGTGCTTCAGCTTTGACTTCAGCTACTTAAAGAGAGTAGTGCCAGTAGTACTGGTTTGGATGTGAAGATACATCTGAACCCTGCCTCCTTTAAAACATACCAAAACAGGCCATCTTAATGGCTTATTCATGGCTCTTCTGCTTTCTGTGGAATTCTGCCAAGTATGTAAAAAAAAATCAGAAGGAAGAGAAGCTGCTTCAGTTTCTACAGAAACAGAAAGACAAAAATTATGAATTAACTCTACTGTTAAATAAACATGACTGCTTACTTCATATATTCTATATACTCCAGTTGTTTTACATGCTGAATGGAAACACGGTGTGCTGTTTTGGACAGCTGGACCAGTTCCCTCTGTGGTCTTTATGTTTCTCCTCTCAGGCTACAAGATGGCTGTTTAGGTGTAATGATAACATCTGTTTGATTCTACGTGGTAGTCTTGAGATTGAAGAGCTCTGAAATCACTTGTGCACTACAGAGTTAAATGAAAACAAAATTTAAACTTTTGTCTTCTATAATTCCATATTGATGAATAATGGTATGGACTTTGCCATAAATTATTGCTCAACATATTCTCATGTTTTCATTTCTAATAATTTGCTTTATATTATTTTCTATATTTAGTTGTACTGATTCTGTACTGGTTATTTCCTAGGTGTAGCTACAGAAGGATAGATTGATCACAGGAACAGGACACACTCTGGATTTTCTTCTAATGTGCAGACTACACTGATTGAAGTATTGAATCCTTTTTGTAACACCACCTTCCTGTAAGTAGGCTCAATCAGTGGGAAACATATTGTAAAATTTTGTTGGGTTTCTGTGCAACTCAGTACCCTACAAGGAAAATAGCTAATTCAGTATTCAACCAGAGAAATAGTTGCAAATATTTATATGTGTGCATAAGAAAGAACAATGTGGAAGCTTAAAGCTTCTTCTGATGTTCTTCCACTGCCTTCTCTGAAATTCTGATTGAGGAAGGAATATCGTGAGTCACAGGCATTACTAGCCAGCTTTTGGAAACGATAACTCTGTGTACTGTAGGAGATGAAATAATGGATTTGTAAGGCAAGAAAAGCAAGAAATAGATTTGTAACATGAAGGGATTACAGGAGTATCTGTGCTCTTATCAACTTCTCTCTGTGTCACTAAGATAACAAGTAGTCATAGTCTCTTCCAGCTAGAGATACATAATATGAACACCAACAGACAGCATAAACGTTGTCCGTGGCTGCCCTTGGTTCTGTGCCTCATGGTTATTATCAAGGGACACAGAAATACGGTTCTGAAATGGTCAGAATGACAGTCTAAGGATAGGTTGTGATTAGTAAATACTAATCAGATTAGTAATACAAATCAGATTGGATTTTATCACTACTACAAGCTGAGATATAAATCTCTTTATTGGTATGGGAAGGAATGGATATTTTGAAATGTTTTGAATTAATAAAGTATTCAGGTTTGTAAGTTAAGGCCTTCTATTGGCAAAAGGTATTTGGATTGACATACTAGTTTTCTGGATTCAGAGTTATAAGTTGTGCATGCAAAGTAACAACTTTTCGGAATTATTGTGATTTATTAATGTAAAAAAAATTCTAAAAATTTTTGTATTGGCTTATTTGATAGGCTGCCATTTTATATTGTTGAAATGTGTAGATATGCGAATCCTCCTGGATGATGAAAACACATGGTACTGATTAAGGAATGATATACCTATAGGAATCTATGATATACCAAACTTCTTCAAAAGTCTAACTCTTTGAAATTCAGATGTTGGTGTTGACTGGAATATTCAGTGCAAAGGAACTAAAATAGGGGTCCAAAATGATGAAATAAAAGTTTTTACTGTAATGAGCATTTAATCTGTCATTGTCAAATATATCACTGAAATTTGTGCACTTTATTTTCTGTCATATCATGACATACTTGCATCTACTGAAACAGCTCTTGAATATTCAGTAGTATTGTATTGTTGTCTTGTTTGATTTTTCCCTTAAAGTTTGATTTTTCCCTTAAAAAAGTGACTTTTTTTCAGGGATCTAGGGAATGTGGCTTGCCATCTGTTGCTTAAATCTCTGTACATCTCTATTACATCGAGTAGGTAGGCTTTGTAGCCTGGTTTCTGAAAATAGGAATCTGAATCTGAAAATAGGAAGTGATGCTTTGAGGTAAGACAGCGTAAGGTTACATTAGTGTTCATATGTTTGTCTGCGCTCATTACGTTTGAACCCTCTGTAAGGAGTGGCATTTGAAAAGAGAGAAAGGTCTCACTATGGTGTTTCTAAAACTTGGATGGAAAAGAAAGGCTGAGCAGAGGAGGAGGGGGTTCCAAGCTGACTGGCTGTCTATAGGATAAGCTTAAACTGTCATAGATGAGGGAGTAAAAAATTGCAGTTATCTCTGTTATGGGAGAAATTTCAGTCAGAGCTCAACACTTTCTCACATGCTAAAAGCATGCAGCCGTAAGTTGTAGATTTGTCAGAAACAAGGGATCATAAGGTTTCTCATACTTAGTGAAAATTCTTGCTTCTAATGGCCACCATGAGCAGTTTGTAAACCTTTTCAGCCTATGTATTCAAAACTAGAGGAATCCTGATATATCTATAAACACGAGGATATGCAGTTGGGGGAACTGAAATGCCTGGGTGCTCTCATATGAACAAAGTGTCTGCCTCTTGTTCTCAGCTTTCTGTTTGGTGTTTTAGGTATGTTTAGGTATGTTACTTAAGTGTGCTTTTAATGGCAGAGTTGTTTTTCAGTGCTAAGCATTTGTGTATAAAATAATTAAAGTTCGTACAATAAACCATAGTTCAATTTACTTGAACATGTAAATTGGCTCATTTATGAGTCACTCTTGCATGACTAGTACATCAGTATTCCACATGATAATTTAGGAAGTATACAGTAATTGGCATATAATAATATTGAAACAGATTGCCCAATACATTTATTTCTTGGACAAAAACTGATCAATTTTAATTTGTTGGATTCTATACTACTTTCTCATGGAAGTGAAAGTATATTTATTGAAACAGCAATGACTGTGAAGCCTAGTGTGGTAAAATTTGATAATTTCTTTTGTCAAAGAAGCAAATCATGAAATTAACTTGAGAGTAATTGTTAAATTTAAAGTGCAAGGTAGTGGGAACACAAAAAAAGCTTTATGATGAGTTTTTGTCAATCTGTATAATTTTTCAGTTAAGCAGTCATAAATCAAGGAATATTGTATTTTTTGAGGCTCATTAAAGAGACATTATACATTAGAATAGTGAGGCAGTCAGCATAATGAAATGATGAATGCCTATAACTATCTGTATGTAAATGATGTGAGACAGATTTGCTGGTGCTACAGAGGAGAATAGCAATCTATTTGACAGTTCCCTGTAGGTGCTACTTCTGGATACAACTGGCAGATGTTAAATGTAAACCTCTTCAACAGCAAGCACTTATTAGCACTCAGTGGGGAAAAAATGGCAATATAGAATAAGACAAATAGCAGATAATGCCATTTAAATAACTTCATTCTTACAAAGCTTTATTGTCAGTATGCTATAGTCTGGAAGGTTGGGTTTTTGTTTGTTTTTTATTGACAAAGCCTTGGTAGGTAAGAGAACATTCTGGAATCCAGAAAATTGTAATTTGAAACACTTAAGAAAATTCACTCAGTATTATAACTTGATGGAAAAGCTATGTACGTGTCCTTTCATCAATGTACTTAGTTTGAAATGTTATTTGGTAAATATTTGTTGAATCATCATGTGATAAATGTCAGTACGGTGTGTGTTTGCTGACTTTATCAAATTAGTTTTAATGGTTTCCTTTCTTTCTCTGCTCCCAGGATAAAATAGAAAACTCTAGTCTTTCAGATTTGTCATTTTAATGGAAAAAAAAACCTGAAGTAGTTAATGAAACCTGGTTAGCAATAGCAAATACTATTAGGACATCTTATGGTTTCATTTCCAGGCTATTTGTCTCAGTCGTAGCCTGAAATGCTACTCCTAGAAGTATAAGATATACAACTCTTCAACAGAGATCAGCATTAAAGTAGTTCAGGAAACTACCAAAACCACTTGATTTATTTCTAATCCTACATTGTAATAGATTAGGTTAGGGATTTATATTTCTTTAAAGTATGAATCTAGGCACATGAATTGATTTTTCAAATTGTCAAAGCTTACTTTAAAGCTTTTTATTTTTTGAGAAAGCTTGTCCTAAATGAATTTTTTTTCTAGCTGCCACCAAGCTGCTGCTTGAAAGAGCAGAGATTAAGCCAACACTAAGAGTGATGCACTGTCTACCTGTTTAGATGGCCTTATGTCTTTTGGTATTATGAAATCTCTGACACTGTGTGCTTTTTCCTTGTTATCTTTTGTCAACTGTTTAACGCTACCTTGTGTTGCTTACACTAAATCTTTTTGAAATTTAGTGCTTCACTGCACCGCTGCAGATTTGTTACCCCCTTTCATGGTATTAAATTATCAGCCACATATGCACTGTGTCTAACTTAGTGGACATATTTATTGTTCCCCAGCTACTGTGCTTGCTAATTTGTTTCTTTATTGCTTTGCCTTGAATTAGAGAATAGTCTCCCTCTCTTTCCTGAGTTCTTAAAGGAATAGCTAAAGTTTATTCCCTTGTACTTTTTGTTCTTAGTTCTCTCTCTCGTAAATTGAATCTAGATTATTTTCTTCATGTAGATGGATACTGTTATATGTTCATGTAGAACAGCCCAGTTTCATGAATGTCAAATGTGAATACCACCTCAGTGGGGAAAGGAGAGTAAATACATTTTATGAGAGAATTTAAGCAATGATCCATGACTGCAACAGACATCTCATATAGCCAGAATTTGGAAGTAAGGAGAAGTTCATAAGTCTAGGAAATGTATTATGATCCTATTAACCTATGTTCATTAAATGATGAAGGGCTTAAAACTATTGCTGAATTTTATCTCCTTCTCTTTGCAACACAGTAGAGTTGCAAACATTTATATTTGAAAGAGGAGCTCTCTATGCATTTTCTGTCTTAAGCTTTGCTCCCTTTTCTTCGCTCCTTCTGTTCTCAGCTGTGTAATAATAATCCCTGTTGTGTCAGATGCCACAAGCATTTTCAAAACTGTCCTCTCTCATTGAGCCAATCTTTGAAACATTTTGAAAAAAGTGAAAACATCTAACATATACCTTTACATGACAGATAACAAAATTGGGCCGTGTGCTATATCTTAAAAAAACCCAAACAAAAAGACATCAACATGTGTTCTATAGAAATCTCCTAAAATTATATCTGTTTGAACATTTTATACCTGAAAATATAAGAACCAAACCAGCCCTTTTTTTTTTCTTTAACCCTTTAGTGTTTCTGTGTTTCCAGACAAAGTAACTGAGGTCAGAGATTACTGCATCTGAAGTTCTAAATTCTGATGCATCTGCATCTAAATTCTGTCTGCTCCTCTGAGGTCAGTTCTATAGGATTCAGTATGTTTGTATATGATGGGTGTAAATCACTGGAAATTAGCCTTTTATGGTGTTTCTGATAACTACACTTACTTGATGAGTCAAGGTTCACGAGTCATTCACTAGTTTTAAAAATACACTTCATATGCTTATATTATTATAGACTTTCTATAAATATAATGGCTAAATATATGCAAAGTATACACAGTGTATGCAGTTTTGTAAATATAGACTAAATATGTAATATATAAGTTAATTTTAATACATTTTTACTTTTAGGAAAACAACTACAGGTTAATAATGTACTGTATCATGCAACTGCTTCCAGTACTTTGAAAAAATTGCTTTAACATGTCTCACCAAACTTTTTTAACTAATAGGAAAACATACTGAAACATAAGTGTTTCATGGTCTCGTTACTTCTGTTTAGAATAAAATAAATAATACATTTAGTAAAATGACATCTATGTAAACTGCTGAAGAATGATGCATTTTTCATTAAATGTTATGTCAAATCACCAAGGAAAATCCATACCACTGAAAACTAATTTGAAAATACATGTATATATGTTGTGAGTTTTATTGCACTGTCATTGCATTTTAAAATCAATTTGCTTCTCTACTTCTACTTCAATTTTCTTCTAGTACTGCTGCTAGGGCACAAGTAGAATAATTTTTGACTAAGCTTAACATTAGATAGCATTATTTCTTTATGTATCAGTTAAAGCTGAGTGATAATCTACAAATAGAAGTATAATTTTAAATCTAATGCTTTTGTCAGTTATATTTATATGAATTTATGACTTTACTAATTGCAGAAGGATTGAAATCACTTGGATGTAGTTTCTCTTTTACTCAAAGAAATCCCTTTGCAGAATGTAATAAAGAAGTGCTATGATGCTTGTCCAACTATTTCAGCTATTTCTTTTTTAGAATTGAATAATATGTTTAAATTTATTGATTGACAGTTTTATAAGCTGAGTTCTGCTGTTTAAGTGTGCCAGGAGAGTACAAAATTAAAATATAAACCCATGATATCATAATATCTCATTAATACATATTTCAAGTAATTAATGATTAAATTTTTGATTGATTCTACTGGCAGTATTTTAAAATGCATAATATTCTTGGTTAACTGAATTTCTGCAAACAAGATGCTTGTGGATTTGTGAAACGAAAGTCAAAAGAGTCTTTTGAGCCCACTCCTTGAGGCTTGGTCTCTCCAGCTTTTGCAAAAAACATTTGGAATTTCACTTGTAAGAGAGCATTCTGACTGGACCAAAAAGTCATTCTTGGCAAGTGATGTCAAAATAAAAAATGTTAGTGCTCATCTGTGAAAAGGAAAGCATATGTTTAGGAAACCTGTAACATTAGATAACTTTTGTTTATTTGTTTCTATGAAATATTGCTAAATTCCACAAATACAGAAAATAGAAATCTACGTATGGATAAGCTCACACATAATGTCTTTGTTGGGGGTTTAAAATCTATTTTTTTGGGTTAGACTGAAAAAAGCCACAAATACATATTCAGCAAAAGGTCCCAGTCACGTAATGCTATCCAGCTGAAGGGAGGCCTAAAATTTACACATCGGAACCACAGAATATTCTGAGTTGGGAGGGACCCACAAAGATCATCTAGTCCAACTTTAAGTGAATGGCCCATACAGGGATCAAACCCACAAGCTTGGTGATATCAGCACCGTGCTCTAGATTTCCTTGAAGAGCAAACTGAAAACTGTTCTTCCGTCCTTCCACCAGACAAGCATAATTTCATGGTAACAGGGGAAGGAGACTCATAATGATTGGCTGTTTCACTGATGCTTTTAAAATTTGATAGCCCGGCAGCAGGAGCCACTGTATGTTATCATGGCCTCATATTTGTCAGTCTGTACTTTAACAGTGAGGACACAGTTTTAGAACTTCATTGCCAAGAGATGACAGTTCAGTCAAGACTATAGAAAATGTGCATATGGAAATGAGTGACAGTTTTATCTTAAGAATTTTCAAAGTTTCAAAAATAGAGTGTATATATAAGCAGTCTCAAAGGAGTCTTTTGTTTTTCTGTTTCAAGATGCAGAAGAATTTCTAGAATAAAAATTAAGTAGAAAGACATAAAGATTTATGACTGGTACTGAAAATGCTAGGACTGAACAACTGGATTGCATGTACTCTAGTTTTCCTTTTTAGCCATTGTAAAATGTTGACATTCATAACTGAGACTGAAGGTGAAGAATTGTGAGAAAGAGAAGAATTAAAATTGTAACTAAATGCAAGAAAACAGTAGAAAAGAATAAACAATAGGAAAAGTGTGACTTTGGACACCAATGAAGAGGATGAGATGAAAGGTTGCTCGGAGAGGAGAAAGATAATGAGAACTTTCTTTCCCATCTTAATTTTAGACACTGCCATAACCTGAGGCAAGCTGTTTGACATTGCAAAGCAGAAGCAATTATCGTTTTACTGAAGCTATTTTCACCTGAAAAGAATGGAAATTACGAAATGAAAATATGGGAAAAACTGGTGTAGGAATGTAGTACTAGCCAGTATGTATTTAATGTCTAATAAATCCAGGTGAGATGCATTATTTCATAGTAGCAAAGCAAATGTAAATATTGGTTCTCTAAAAATGTCTTCAAATATAATTAAATATATAGAAGCATATATTTGGCGTCCTTTTATATGTATCTATATGTATCAATTTTCATAGTTTTGTGTGCACACATCGTTAGTAACTGAGTTTTATTACCTATCTTCATTTTTTTGCGAACTTTAATCAAGTTTTTCACCTCACAATTGCATTTTATCATTATATTTGAGTGATAAAATTGCAATAGGTTTCCTTTATTCTTCCTCCATTGCAATGGAAGTTCTTGCACCTTGCACAGTAGCCCAGAATATGTTGCATTTTCCCGCTTTTATCGGCTGCACCAGACCATGCTATGTTTAATAAAAAGTTTTTGACATTAATTTGAGAAGTAAACAAGGACAGAAAAGATATCTTAGATTAAAAATAAAAAATATGACATTTTAATTTCTGAAAGGAATAAATTAGTGTTTTTCTACTTGGTGCAACATGAAAGAGATTGTGTAACCCCTCTAAGGAAAAGCAGTTTTAGATTCACAAGAGTCTGGAGTGGGTGTTTTAGCTGAGCTTGCTGACAGCCATTTCATTTTTAGTAGATATATTTCTGTAGTATTTGACTGAAAACAGTCTTTCCTCTTATTCTGAGAGGATTTGATTCTGTATTTAATCAAGAGCACCTTTTCCTGCTTTTCCTATTAAGCTGTCTTTGTGTCAACGCAGGTTTTCTGGCTTTTACCCTCTGATTCCCTCCCGATCCCACTGCTGGGGAGTGAGTGGCTGTGAGGTACTCGGTTGCTGGCTGTGGTTAAACCACGACAGGAGGGAGAAGCAGCTAATGTTTTCATAACTGATCTTAAGAGTGAACTTATTTTTTGGCTGAGTTGGATACATATATTGAGTAAAAGATGCAAGATAATTTTCCATAATAAGGAATAACTTAAAGTTTATGGAGTAAACAAACATACAAAAGCTGTTAAGACAATGGAATTTTACTGATGTTAAACTGGATAAGGCATTTTCTTCAGTGTGCTCTATGTTAAGCACTTATATAAATGTCATACCATATATAGGCATGTTTGTGTGTCTATAGAGATTTAAAATTAACTTCTCTGTGTTGAGATTTGTTTGTATTAAGTAGGAAATAACACAATTGTGCAAGAAAATACTGAGGTAAGGAGTTGCATTACTGTTATCATAACAAATAACCCCAAGAATAATTTGACCACACAAACATCTCTATTTGTTTTGATTTCTGGAAGATAAAATCAAAAATTTTGAAAGTTAATTATTCAATATTTCACATTAAATAAAAACATCTTGGTTGCTCTTTTCTACTCAAATGCCTTTCATATTCATTAAACTTAGCTTCAGTCCCACAAACTTGTGGATACGTGGAAACTATTAATATTTTTGATTTTGTTTGGGATCACAGCTGGTTTTGATCATAGCTGGTTTTTATGAACTGGTTTTGATAACTCTGACACTTTCCATCTTTTCAAGCAATTTTTTTCAGTTTATAGCAGCAAGATGGAAGCTGTCATCTTATGTTAATGCTAAGGTTTTTAAAAAAGGACCTAAGCAAACGCTTGGCATAGTGCTGAATGTATCTCTAGAAGGCTAATTATCATGTTCACATGACTTTCTGGTGATCTCAGTAAGGATGAACACAGGCACACACATATATGTATACGCACACTGAGATATGATAGTGCAGATATGAGGGCATGTGCATGTAGACACCATTTCAGTTATGTTTTTAACTGAGAAGGGAAAAAACAAAATTAATGTTACATCTCCAGCTAGTAATGAGATTACTGGTGGAATAATGTTTTTCTTGTATTTATTTTGGTTTTGCTTTTTTATTTTCCTGCATTTTTTACCAAATCTAATAAAAATGTAATTCTAGTTTCATTAGGACCTGTTCACTTGAAAATGTACCTGCTTTATATGTACCTGATTACATAACATTTTCTTAGAATTCAATAGGACTGTTCTCTTGAACAGCAGTCAAATAAGAGAGCTACACAACACATATCACACATCACCTTATTAAGGGAGATATTAATACAACTACTGGCTCCATTTGCCTTAGCACACCCATATATTTTTTTCATAAGTTCTGTTGCTCTACAATGGTGTGTTTAAAGATTCTGATCTATGCCACTTACATTGTTTTCCCCTGAGTAAAACACTTGGAAAAACTGATCTTGAAGTCCCTGCCAAAATTTACCATTTATAGACAGTTTTTTCTTAGTTCTTTTTTTCCTGGTCTCTTTGTCCTGTATTTCGAATTTTTGATATTTTCCATAGTTTTGAAGGATTTAATCCAAATTTATTCTTCTTTAGAAATTAAATCTATTCTTCTTTAGAAACAGTATCAAACTGTTAAAATGCCTCCAAATGCTACATATTTTAAATTGTAGTAGAAAATGTCAAACAAATGCAGAATCTTTCAACAGTTACCGATTTATGTAAATATAAAAAATTCACTGCAGTTGCACTGCAAAATTCTTTGGCTATGATGCCCTACCAGAATGTAACTTTCTTTTCAGCTTGATGATTGTCTGGGCAGGAGAATGGACCAAATTAATTACTAAGATTCCCTCTAGGCCTATTTTCTGTGGTTCATTTTTCATGTTCTTTTCAGGCAATAATATAACTGTTAAGTTTTAGTTTTTTGCAACTAAGTGGTACTTTCTGATTATAAAAACGGTTGAATTTAATATAGATGGATCAAGCATTTAATTTTATTAGGGAATAAATGCTGTTGCAATGAAATTTACTTTATATGATACATATTATTACAGAGGATATATGAATCAAATCAAAAATAACAGGTATTTCAAGGTCCTACTGGACCTCTTAGAAACAGAAGTTCTTGTCTTAATGGTTTGGAAATGTTATAACCTAATGAGTAATAGGATTAGGGTGTTTATAAGGGACAAGAATGTGCTAAGATCCTACTGGAAGTGATTAATTCAATAGTTTAGCAATTGTATTCAAACACCACTTATTCAAGTATTTTCAAAAATTTCTTTTGCCTTGAGATTTAATTGTGAGGTTTTTTAATATCAAGTGTTATGTGTTCATTTGTTGGCATTAATTATTAATCTTGTAAAATTTAAATGTTGCCAATAATCAGAGACTTTGAGAATGAAATACTAAATGAATCAGAGTACAAGTGTTAGCAAAATGTCATAAAATAAAATTTTTCATTTTACTTCTATAAAACTAACCTTGAAGACCCAATGAGCTGCGATATATTTTTTAAACTGACAGGGTTAAACCAGGGAGTCTGCTTTTTGGAGAGAGTTGGAAGTGTCTCAAGAATTAAGCAGGAAAAAGGAAAATAAAAAATTAAATGCTTGGTATAGACCAAGAAGTTTGTCCTCTTTAAAAACTTTTAAGTACCTATATTTAAATATTTGAAATTTCGTATTTTTGCAATCAACATGCATTAAAATATTTGTCTGGGAGATGAGTCATTGCATGATGCCAGTTAGTTTGGTAGAACAAACAGAAGCTGGAAGATGTAGTCGTTAAAGTCAGTCCTAACTTCTAGTTTACTATAAGGAACCTGGATATTTCTAATTTCAAAATTAGGATTGTCATAATAGTTTTGAATCTGTATGTTTATGTTAATCTGATGATTAACTACCACCTGCAGGAAAAGCTGTTAACTGTTATTATTTATAGACTTTCCCATAACTGATATTTTATTTCTGATGACATGGTACTTGCAAGTTAGATTCTGTGGCCCATCCATGATGATTCTTAATACAGCCAACAAGGGAAAACAAAATACTGTGCATTACTCTCCCTGAAAAATCCAACAGACCTGCTTAAAACCCTACCCATCTTCTAAAGGGAACTTCAGTTACCTGATTACTCAGACTCCATTTTCTAGTTGAAATATGTCACATCTCCTTCTGTGAATAAGATTTGGTAACTCTCTCTTTAGGGAACTTCTTCCAGCACAATGGAGTCTTATGATCTTCTCAGTGTGCCTGAGGAGGAAATGAAGGTTTAATGACAAGCAATTCCATCTTCAGGCTGTTCTTTATTATCTGTCACTTTCTTGTCACTTCATATTAAATGATGACAGTTTAGGTGCAGTGCTGTTACTCTACTTTTGAACGAGTTTCTTAGAGAGCATGTTTGATATTTGAATAATCAAAGAAAAATTCTCCAGCACTTTTTTTCTAAGAGTTTGTGTGACTTTCATGTGAGGTGACCCAGTCTTCGATACTATGTTCAGTCAAAAACATCATTCTTTTGAACTTTTGAGATGAAAAAAAGAGAATTTTTTTCTTATGATGTATTTATCTAATATCTTAAGTAAACATTGGTTATGCTTGTTTATAAGCTGATAGAATAGAGAAATACAATGTGAGATGTTCATAACTTTTTATCTATACTATTTGGGGTTAATTAAATTAAAGGCAAAAGAGCAGAATTTTAGTACCTTAAAGCCAGTCATTTTATTCTGTGTATGCCATTTTAATCATGCAAAACACATTATAATTACATATGATTTATAGGTGCATAGGCAGGTTGTATAATCGGATGTCTGCCTGTTTTCCACAGGCAGGATGAGAAATACAATTTAAAGTCTAGACACTGCTGCTTAAAAAGCAGAACCATAGTTGACCTCACTGAGTGTTAGTAATTAGGAGATTAGCTACTGAAGGATCTTTCAGATATGCTGGCTGGCCTACATGCATCTTCACTTTACCTCCCTTGCTTGATCAGGAGAATTGAACTCTCATCTGGTCTCTAAAGAAATTGTGTATAGGTTTCTGGTTTTTCTTAGAATAGTAAGTTTTATTAATTTATTTCTTTAGTATAAATACAGCTTTTCATGTGTGTTTTATTGGGACAAGGTATTTTTGTATTTCCTACCACTATTAATCTGTAATCTTAAACCAAAACATAGCTAAGTATAAGCTAATGTAACCTAATTTTGCAACATTCAGCTATTCAGTAAGCAATACATCTGGCTAAGATGGAAACAGATGCTACTCCACTGGAATGTACTTGGAATAATAATTATTGTAATGTGAAGCCTTGAGGAGTGCACAGTAACATTCCTGTGGTTGACCATCAAAACTCCAGTGCTCCGTTTGTAGGCGAAGGGAAGTTTGCTGACGGTTTTCATGTTCTGGTTATGCACCTGCTGCCAACACTTGTCTCTCTGAACATGGCAGTTTGCAGTGTTGGTTTTAGAACAATCAAGAACTTTGAGGTTTGGTAGTAACCACCCCCACTAACCATGGAGCTGGAGAGCTTTCCTGCTCATTATCAGGAAGAATATACACTCTCCCTGGCATTTAGATGCACAGTAGGATTTTATATTTCATGGTTCAGCATGTAGAAGATACTCTTGGAAGTTACCTGAAAGATTCAGACTGCAACTCAGTCCCTTCTTTATTAGTCAAAGAATGCGTTTCTAATGTACCATTAGTTAGCCCAGGGAGCTGTATCCAGAAAATAGCTGGATTAATTTCAAGAAATTAAATTCAAGAAAGTTTAAAGGTAGCTGAGATGTCTCAATACTATTTTTGGGGTATATATGTCTATATATAGAAATGCTTTTAGTTACCCAAAATAATTACAAAATAAAAGAGTTAACAATGCATTTTTGTTGTAGTGCCATGAAAGTTGTTCAGAGATAATGCTTCGTTGTTTGGAACGGAAAATATTATGGATACACTAAATATGTGTATTCTTTTCTTAGCTAGAATAAAAATACTTCATGGTGAATATTGCAGGATATTATACCAACCGTTAGTTGCTTAGAATATATATATACATAGATATGTATACGTATGTGTATATCATTAGTATTTTGTTTTTAATATTTCCAATAAAAGTGAGTTTTCTGGTGCACTGAAGTGTGTAAATAGTAATCCAAAAGCATCAAGAAGACAATCATAAATGCTCCCCAAAAAAGTGAAACATGAAAATGAAAGTCCTGAGTCAGTTGACACATTAATGCATCTATAAATTATGTACATATACTGGATTATAAAGTTGTCCTATTGCAAATACAGATTATATTTAAAAAAACAACTACATGATTACATACAAAGCACAACTAAGTTTGCATAATTGTCCTGATTTTTACTTGTAATAATTACAATTCAGTATTTTTTTTTACCAGAACTACATTTTATTTTGTAATGATTAATGAAGTTCTGATTTAAAAACATTTTTTTAAGACAGAAAATTCCTGTAGCTCCAAGGGTAAACAGCAAATAATAATAATGAGGGAATCCAAATGTTAGCCAGCTAATAACCTGTTGCCATAAATTTTTAAAATAAGTATCTATCATCCTCAAGTATTAATGTGAATTAATCTATTCTAAATATCAGTGGATATTTATATTTGGTCTTCATTTCCTGAAGTTTGGTATAACTCACAGTATTTAAATAATGTTCTAGTATATTTTTAGTTGGACTCAGTAAAGTAATTTAATCAGCATACCTCCTTATATCATTTTATGTTTTTTCTAGTTCTGTCCAAATACTTGCTTTAGTCACACAGATGTATGTTACCTTTAGGTACCATCTTTCTCAGTTTTAGATGCCTGCTGAGAATGGTTGAGGTTGAGGTTGAGAGGGACCTTTTGAGGTCTTCTGATGCAACACCCCTGCTCAAGGAGCAGCCCACAGAGCTGATTGCCCAGTGCTGTGGCCAGATGATTTTTGAATATGTCCGAGGATGGAGACTGTGGGCAGCCTGTGCCTGATCACCCTCAGAGTGCAGTAATGTTTGCTCTTGTCCAGGGGGACTCCCCTGGGTTTCAGTTTGTGCCCTTTTTCTTTTCTTCTGTCACTGGAGCACCACTGAGGAGAGACTGTCCTCTTTGCACCCTCCCTTCACGCATTTATGTATGTTGAGTCCTCTGACCTTTCTTTTGCATTATCCAGTGCTGTGTATTCTAAAATATACTGACAAATCTCTGCTCACAAAGAACATGGGAAAGCTGTATCTGTCTTTAATGTTGAATTGTTCTCTGCATTTTTAAAATGCTTTCCTGGCTTTACACATTTCAGATGATTTCACTCGTGATATTCAAATTCAGGGGTTTATGCTCAAATAATCAATTACTTGTATTAATTTTCTAAGTATAATTCATCATATCAGACTTCTAAATCACTCTTATAATGTTCAAAGTCTTACTGTGCCTCTCTTGTTTTTAAAAATTGCTCAAATATATAGGAAACACATTTGACTTTAAAAGAGGATTGGCTCAAAATTAATTGCCAAGTCTATTTTAAAACTATCTAGGTAATTTAATTTTCTCACAAAAATTCATTTAAATTTAGTACATAAATCAGGTGTTATTTGTGGTTCTGTTATTTTGTCTTTTCATTGTCTCTTTATCACAGTGGCTCAAGAATGTAGATGCTTCAGAGACTGCTTAAAATTCTAATCTTGCTGCAAGACATTTGTCAAGGTCCAAATTCCATCCAAGCCAAGGTCATTGGTCAGGCCTGTATGCTTAATAAATACCATATGACAATGAAGTGACCGGCATCAAAAGGAGTTGTGCTTGATTACTTGGTGCTGATGACCATTCTCAGTTTACAGCTCAGTGGGAAAGCAGCCATCAACAGGAGAGAAAGGGATAGCCTGAGCTCATCAGTTTTGAGTTATAACAAAATGGTCAAATGGATCTGTTTTTATAACCCTTTCAAAGCATATGTAACCCCAGAAATTTTAACCTCATTTTCAAGGAAGCCAGGTTTAACAAATGCTCTTCCCATTCCATCTAGCATTTTTTGAGCCTATTGAAAAATACGTCATAATCTTATAGATGTCTTAAAATTGTTTTGTTACTTCAGGTTTCAGAAAGTTAATGGCTGAATAGAAAAGATTGGCCAGACATCTGTATCTGACATTCCCACTGACTACAGTCCAGTTTTACTTCAGACCAGCTTGGACTGAATACATGGTAGCATTTGGAATATGTTTAGTATTTTTCTCCAGCACACTTTCTAGTTTAATTTCATCCCAAAGGATTTGAATGCACCAAAACTTTTCTGCTAATGAAAGTAAAGTTTCAGATTAACTACGATAAGGAGACAAACTCCAAAAATCCACTCCTAGTCAAAATTAAAATGCCAATGTGGATGCATCTTAAATGTTTTAGATTATTAAGAGGCAATTTTTTGTGTGTATGAGACATTGAGGGCCTGGGGTATCATGAAATGTGAGTCATAAGCAGTAAAAACAGATTCAGGGGTAGCAAAAAGAAATGAAGGGCCTCTGAGTACTTAGTGCACAATCTGAAGGAAAGAACAGCGTACTAGGTGACAAGAAAAGGATGCTTGGAACACAGGAACTCATAGAGTAAGCTGTATACAGGGCAGTCTCCCAAACGACTTGTAGTCTCTTTGGCTGTGTCAGTCATGCATACTTCCTGCTATCCTGTGTGGCCATGGTTTTATTTTTTTATGTGTGTTCGTTCTGTCAGTGTTTCATCTGTTATGGTCAGAGAGATGTCCTAATCTCCTTATTGCCACGAAGATTAAACTTGAATATGGCCTTTCTTTCTAGTTATTGTGAACACTCTGTGGCATCTGCAAAGTACAGAAGCAATTTTTGTAATTGCAGAAGTTCTTTCCTGGTTTTAAATATAGACAGTGTTTGAAAAACCTTTTTTTTTTTTGAAAGTACTGCTGAAATTGAACTGTAGGTATTGTATTGATTCTGCCTGTGACATGCCATAAATTTAAGTTGTCCTAGTTAACATTCTGTAAGAAGGAAAGGAAAAATATGCTTTTTAAAAATTAATAGATTTTAATGATTGTTTCATGATCTTAATTACTTGTGTATGTTCAAATTCGACTAATATTTAAGTGAATTGTGTATACCTTCAGGCATTCCAAGGCAATGTCAAACAGCAGCATTATGAAAGTAGCAAATTCATTATATTTTCCTGTAAGTCTGAAAATTGTCATACTGTCATCAAATGATTTCTAAATCTTTTAACCTGTCTGTCCTGCTCTTACTGACTCTAAATGTGTGAATGTGTGGTAGCCTGTTAAGGCAGATTCCCAGCTATGTTTGTTTTGAAATAGAGGTAGAAATGAGTACATTTACTATCAGCTTTTGTGTAAGAAATAATTTACAATATATCTTTTAAGTTTTTCAGATGAATCTTGTAACTTTCTGAACCTTTAAATTTCTTGTCATTGTGAATTTAGTGATTACTGGAGGCATAACTTAGCTGATTTGTTGGTGGCAGTGACTATTGCTACTGAGTTAAGGAACAGGTTTTAGGATACATGAATAGTAGGGGAATGCTTTGGTTTTGACCAAATATTGAGTTATTGTCCAGATCCAATAATAACAGTCATGATCTTTTGCAGCTATAGTGACTTGTAGATCTCATTCTATCATATCACATCACCATTTGTTTTTTTAAACTGATATGATTCTTTCTTTTTTTTCTTCCCCAAAAGAGTTGTGAGTAGTTTTTGAAACACATTCAAGACAGATTTTCCTGTTCATTTATTCATGCAAGTATGTTTCCATGGAGACAATGCTGATTTCTGCTGCAGTTCTATACAGTCATTTATCTGTAGATCAACAACACAAATCAACTTTTTCTGTATGTTGTGACAGTCCTAAGGCGATTAGTTCTCAGGCTATATCTAAAGTTTTTTTTCCATGTTTGCATTTTCACATACAGGCATAATATGCTTCTCCTTGAAGAAAAGCACAAAATCACTTATATCTTATGGATTTAGACATGATTTGGGTGCAGTTACACATAGATTAATATTAAGGTATGTTGGAGTACATCTGGTGAGTGATCCTGATCCCATGCTGGCACAGAGACCTGAAGCTGTACCGTTTTGTTTCCCTTTCTTGATTTTTCCCTGACATCACAGCAAAAACAAACCTGCCACACTCCCAGCAGGTGCCATGCTTTGGACCAAGATGGTGAAGTTTGCTGCAGACAGAACCTGGCCTGTGGCTGTATGCACATTGCTTAAGATTTTCATCACAAATGACTCCTGGGCCTGGGGTGAAGTGGTGAAAAAGTGAGCCACGCTGCTCAATATTCCCAAGAGCATATTTACCACATCCAATTGCACCATAGTTTATCAACATTGTGCTTTTTAGTACACTGCTGAAAATTTGTATTACTTGACATAAGCCTTGTGGAGGGTTTTTGAGGATATAAAGCATGCAGAGGTAGTATTGGAGTATGCAGAATGTTACAAATGGGTGACTACTGATCTGTTCGGAAAAATGATCTGAGAGATCTTTATATAGCTTAGATTAGGATCATAAGATTCTTGTATGTTCAGTAGAGTTCTGTTAACACCATGGAGAGATTTATATTCCCTGTTTTATCAGTACATGAAAATATAGGTACAGTGTTCTGACTATGTGATTTTAATAACTATTCTCTGTTAGCAGTTAAGTATACATAAATTAATAAACTGTGACTGTAGTTTTAATTGAAATAGGAAAAATATATTAAAATTAAATCTAGACATTTAGATACTAAACACAGAACTGTAAAGTTTCAAGGAACTTAATCTCTTTGCAATTTCTTTCTTTCAATTTTTTTGAAATTCAGCAGAGAATAAAAAGGGATCTCTAGCAAAACCCAGGGAGATAGCCACAACAAGCATACTCTCAAACCTTTCTAAGAAGCATCAAGTCAAAAGAAAGACAAAACATTTTTGATAGACCTAAAACTGTTTTGCAAAATGAAGATGTTTGGAAAAACAAATGTAATGGAAATGACACATCACAAAAAGGAAAGAAAACAACGCTGACTGTGCAGTTGTTTTCATGCTGGCTGGACAGTTAAATTCAATTACCAATGAATTGAATTTAACTGTATTCAAGTTGGTGTTCTAGAACAAATCTGATGGTGAGATGTTATGGAAATTCCTATATACTACCCAAGAACAATTAAAGAGTTGTTTTTTCACTTATGGATTCTCTCTCTCCATGTATGTTTTCAAGTCTGTAGTTTCCAAATACTTTATGAGTGTTTTATACTTTACAGAAAGTAAAAATAAAGTTTTAGAGAAAAGACTTTTATTAACTTGCAGTGTTTGAAAATAGAATTTACGCATGCGTAGTAAATAAATAACAAGCTGCAAAGATGAAGTGATATCTTTAAGATAATATTTTTTCCTCCTAATTTTCTGAATGTGTTAATTACTTTTATGAACGTTATGCTAAAGCTAACTTGTACCATGAAAAAAATACTGTATTTGATTTTCTTAAGCCCTCTCTGGTAAGCTTAGTTTGTAGATTTTGTTGGTTTAATTTATTTTTTTAGGGGTCTTATAACTAAAATGTCTCAGGTTCTTTTTTCCATTTTAAATGCTTAAAGGAAGCTAGAATGCTTTTGAAATCCATCTGTCTGTATAATTATCCCATGATTTAAATTGCTTGGTAATAACCAAGTATTAGTAGTCTGTATTCCTTGAGGCACGGATGTAAAGCATAACCTGTCTTACTCATGTAAAATTGACCATATGTCATGATAATAGATGTCACATTTTCCTTATAGTCTTTGGGAAATTAGTTTGAAGAAGGTAAAGATATTTTTGTTGCTTAGTTTGTAGGTTTTTAATGAATATTTGCTATGGAACACAAAGTATTTTAATCCCATTTCAGATATTTGCTGTTTCTCCTAAAGTGTAATAATTAAATTCCATGCTTGATGGTTACAGTTTTTCACTTTCTTTCCTTGCTAATTTCCTCCAGGACTGACAATAATCTTTGCACTTGTTGAAATGGGACATTATATATATTTTGTACAAAAATGAAGGAACAAAACCTATTATTCATCAATATAATTGCGTTTTGAATTATATTACTACTTTTGCTTTAAAAAGTAATTGGACAGTCCTGAGCTATTCATAAAGGTTATTCCTGCCTCACTTTAGCTCTGTGATGAAGATGAAAGTCCTGCTGAAATGATGGCCCTTCTGTCATTAAAGCCTGAGAGTTGTGAGATTATGATGTTATTCTAGACCATTCTAGATGACAAAAAACCAAGACATAGTTTGCTTAACACTGAGACCCCTAAGTAGGAAAGATAGTTGGGCAACATTAAATTGAAAATATATTTGAATCAGGAATTAATAATGATTTTTTTCAAACTTACATGTGTGATTTTAACAGAACTTCAAAGAATTTACGGTAAGACTTCTAAATAATTATACAGCCTAAACTAGGAGGCACTTGCAACCTTTAATATTTAGCTTTTATTGAAAAAAATACAGGTAACAACATAGGGGAAAAGTGGTTCATATTTCCAAATATATATATATATGAAGTATTTGGGAAATTGAAAAATTACACCTAAAGGCTGTACATCCAATGGATTCTAATTTGTCAGATTCTAAACATTAGGATTGCTACATTCAGTTTTGGGGAAGAAGGCAATGATGTAACAGGTGTATTGTATATTGGAATAGATCAAATCAGTCAAAATATTGAGTCCAAGTCAATAAGATAAATGATACATGGTTAATATTAGCAAGAATTTTCTATCTTGATGTTATTTTAATGAGGTTTATAATGAAACTAAAAAATTAAGTGCTTTTTCATATTTATGGATTAGTCTTACTGGATTGTCATAAAGGTAAATACAGCAAGATCGATACATGGGTTGGTATATGAGGTTAAGGCAACTGAGGTGTTGTAGATGGTAGATGTTGTAGATGCTGTGGTGGGTGACTAGGAGAAGTGCGTAGTGCCAGGCCCCATATTGTCCTCTTTTCATTTTCCTTGCCTTCTTCACATGAGCCAGGAGAGGAAGGTAAGATTTCACCATCGCCAAGCCATACTGAGACTCTCCTCGCTATTAATGCCATCTTGCCATTCTATTTTATTTTATGCATTTAGAAAAAAACCCTCAAAACACAATTTTTTTTAAGGAAATATTTTTATCAACAGTTTATTTTAGTGAGGTTTCTTTATATGTCATCCTCAAGAGTTTTCTTGTTCTTGATGAATATACTTACTAAAATTTGTGTAGTTTGGATATTTAATATAAAAAGCTCCAGTTTTGTATGGTTTGGTTTTTTTTTCCTTTGGGAAAATAAACCCAATTTTTTTTTGATTCCAGTGCTTATGGGGTGAGAGGAAACACTTAATAATAAAGACTTGGGCATTATACTTAGAAGAATTTTGGAATATAGTGTTAACATACTACAGTGTGAGCAATGTACTGCAAGACTAGAAGAGTTTGAACTCCTTATACTCATTCGGAATATTTAACACTGAGTAGAAGATTAAATGTATCTCCAAGAGCCTCATTAAAATTCTTAAATATATGCCCATTTAGTCTGGTCATTTTGAATGAGTGGATGGTGAAGTTTCTTTAAAAATTCCCTGCAGGGAGGTCTCATGGATGTGCTGTTGCTACTGCGAAAAGTGAGACAAAATTCCAGTTTGCTGGAAATGTGTAATTTTTTTCATCACAAAACCAAACTCACATTATGAAGACAATGCTTAGTGACAGTTCATCTTGGTGTTTCTTGCAGGTGTCAAAGAGACGGAAGCTAGCTATCTGAGGGAGATAAAAATCAGTGATAAAGCTTTTTTTTATATCTGAGATACTGTGGTATCAGAGCAGATGTTGCACCTGTGGCAACAAAAGGAATATACTCTCACAAGTCATTGAAAAAAAATTGAAAGTCACTTACTGGCTTTCATTTTCTTTATGTATTTTGGAAATGAATATGTATCACACCGACACATATTGTATCAAAATGTTAAAAAGGGAAAAATGGGGTTTGGTGAATTTTTTTGAAAAATGAATCATCTAGGATTTTGGAAAATTAGAGGAAGACTTATTTTGAGGTTGAGGGCAAACTATTCAGTTTTCTAAAAGAGATGGTAAATTATTATGAAATGACATAATTCTTAAGAACTGTTGCCAGCTTTTGTGGCTATTGCGAATCTGTAGGATGACTGATAATTTGGCAATATCCAGGGCTTTGACCATAGTAGAAAGGCATGGATTTTCTATATCATTCATATTGTTGGTCAGCAGTATGGAACAGTCGCTGTTTAGCACTGGGCTCCGTGGGGAGTTCCCTACTCAAGAAGAATTGCTGACTGGGAAGCCAAGCCACAGCCTCAGAATCTCCTTGAAAAGTTGGAGTGGTTTAAAAACACCTGAAGTATGAGGTTTACATTTTGTGTCTGCCTGTCTAAGCCACAAATTAGTAGTGCTACAATGTTAGTCATGGCTGCACGTGTTGCTGACATGCGTGTATGAAATGGAATCAACTAGTTGATCCCAAAAAAGGGTCCATGTCAGAATTCTGCTGCAGGCTGTAGCATACTGAAAAAAGTTTCTGCTCTGGTAGTTTGAATCAGATAGTTTCCCTATCTGTATCAGAAAATGTCTTGATGGAAAGGGTACTAATTCTGTTCACTTTAATTGTGAAAAGGAAGAGAAATTACCCAATTACTAAGTGCACTTCCAGGAGATACAAAGTAACATCCTCATTGATCTGTGCAGGGAGAAATACCTTTTTCTTTATTTACTTTGAGAAATCTCGTGCAGGTAAACATTGAAGTGAGTTGAATGAGTTAAAATGTGTAAGTTTTGTACTGTGTGTGTGGACAAGATTAATTTTTTAGTAGAGAAAGTTCCAAATTTTAGGAATAAAATTCCTAAAAATTTTTACTTTAGATATATTTCTCTGTGATCATATTTCTTCTGTTTGTTAATCTGTAATTCCATACTTAGATCCTCTTGGCCAAAGCCATGTTTATCAGTATTCCTTTGACCAATGCTCCTCAGTAAGACCACAAATTTGGACACCATTTTCATACCACTTCTGTAATTAAAGGTTTGAAAGTCTTGTGGGTGTTCTGGGAGAAGATGATCAAATTCGAGCCTAAATCACAGTTTTCTTAAGCTAGCAATAAAATAATAGTGAAAAGAAGGTTACCTCTCATGACTTCAACTAGGTAACATATGTTCAGTTTTAATATAGTATCAAAAAGAATGCAACTCTTTAAAAAATCAGTATTTTTTAAGCAGCTTTCTTCCCATGTGTCTTAAGTACACTTTAAAAAACCATCATTATGAATATAACTTTTGATAAACAGAAGGAAGGGAAATGTCAATACCTATCTGCAGAAGCAAATTTTGAAACTTCAGGACCACTGTATTCTTTTTGAAAGTTCACGCTAACTGTGAAATATTTCCAGTGAGTGGAAAAAGGCAAATAGACCTATTCTCCTGATGGGCAGGGAAAGTATTGGAGAGCCACAGGCTGGTCAGCCTCACCTTGATTCCCAAAAATGTCATGAATAATTCCCAGGATGATGACAAATTCTCTTGGAAGAAATCTCCAGAAATATCAAAGACCGGAAGATGACTGGAAGCAGCTTGCCAAGATTCATCAAGGGCAAAGACTTCACCTTAGTGAAATTTTGTGATTAGATGATTGAGTGAATGAGGAAGGACCAGTGGATGTAATTTTTCTTGATTTAACTAGGGCCCTTGACATGATATCACATAGCTGTGCTACCCTCTTAGGCAAATGGTAAAGAAATTGAATGGTTGTGCCCAGGTGTTGGTGCAAGGTGTGTGGTTTTCTAGTGACATTGCTCAGAGCTCTCTACTGCAACCGTTGTTATTGAACACCTTCATCAACAATGAGAAAGATGGGATGGACTTCAACTAGGGCAGTGGGGACAGATGACACCAAACTGTGGGGGACTGCCATTCAAAGCAATCTCATTAAGCTGGAGAAATGAGCTGCTAGAGACATTTTGGAGTCTGATAAGGACAAATTAGAAATCACTTACGTGGAATTAATTAACCTTATGCAACAGCACAGCCTGGGGTTGGACTGACAGGTGAGCAGAAATAGACCTAAGAACCCTGGAGGACAACAAGTGTGAGTAAGCAGTGCACCTTTTTGCTTAGTGCCATACCAGTCTGCTTTGGGAGACTGGAACCAAAAGGTGGAGGGAGGTGATTTTTCTCATTGAGTTTGTACCTGTGAGGCTGCATCTGGAGCAGGGCGTCCATGGTGGTCTCCCAAATGCCAAAAGATGGGTACTAATGCACTCAGACCAACCAGTGGGAAATATACAGCACAACTTATTTATTAAAATGTCTAAAAATTAAATTTTATAGTGTCAAAAGATAACAAGGTATATTGTTTACACAACATATTAAATAGAAACTCATTTTGTTTTTTGATTACATCTGTGACTTAGAATCAAAATGCAGAAAGCTAGAAATAGCTTTTTATCATGTTTTTTCTGTCAATCTTGTGATAGATTCTATTAAAATGCTATGTTAGAATAAATTCAATATATATTTTATAAATGTAAAACCCTTGAAAGTTCATTTTGGAAAGCATTAGAATTCCTTTCTAATGAAAATTCAGTATATCCTATTGCTATTACTTAATATTGCATTGCTAAATGTGTAGGTTTCAGGATTTGCAAGTTCAAATAACCTAAAAAAGAACACCTTCTAGACAGTACACTCTGACCGTATATTAAAAAAACTAAAGAAAATATAGCAAAGAGAAAAAATACTCATGTAAAATATCACTTGTCATAGTAATGGTTATCATATTAGTTATAATTTTAAGGATGCTGTTTGAATCCAGGTTGCAATAATGATGACCTTCTTTGCAAGAGTTTGATGATGAAGCAGCATTTTTTAGTATGTATGTATGCACTTGGTTATGTCACAGGAACATTAATGTTTATTCATGCTGCCTGAGATATTTAATCTGGGGATATTGTCTTTCTCTGTTATTATTAGTGAGCTTTCATGTGATGTTGCCACTTAGTTATCATTTCATTTTATTCCTGCTTTCGGTCACTGAGAGTTGGCCTCCTTCCTTGTGCAGCACCAGCACATCCTTTATATGACCTTTGGAAAAAGGTTTTGCAGCTCAACTAGCTAAACTAATGTGAGCTGCGAAGAGGAGATAATATATCACTCCTTAAATGTACAATTTTTACTATACTTCTTTTGGCTTGCTCCCTTGGATGTAGTTATCAATAAATTCAAGAAGAAAGGATTTTTACAAATTAGCTACGTGTATTTTCAAGTGCACAATAAATAATTTTAACTATTGACTCTTCTATGATAACATAAAATACCACAAATATTTTAACTTTACTAGCCTGGAGGGAAAAATATTTTTATGCATGATTATTAAAAGTTATGTTTATAAAATAGAATTTTGTATTAAATTCATGTGGATACAGTCATTTTTACATCTTGTACATTATATGTATTTACTTCCCTGTATGGAAAGTAAAAATGTTATCACTATACAAAGCACAAANAGAGGAGAGGAGAGAATGGTGCCCTGGTTATCTTGGAAAATTACCTTTCTAAGCTTGAACCCAGTTCAGAGTTCTGGCTCAACATAAAGAAGTGTACGCATAACAGTTTTATGCCGCAAGCCTATGATATCCCAATGAATACTTCTAATTTTATTCTGATAAGTGTTAATCATAGATATTTGTTTGTAATTCTGAGTTTGTACAAAATTGTGTTCTGTTCCACTTGGAAAAAAAAATCTAAGCTGATGTTTGTATAAAACGGACGTTTTAGAAATTTTTTCTTACCTAGAATGTTTTTGAGATTTTTCCTTGCTTGAGTGCAGAATTCCCAGGGCAAAATAAATAGGCATTTAAATTGCAAATTATTGAAGAAGGGGATAGAGAACAAACNTTTTACTACCTATATGCAACAATGGCAACACCAAATTTGCTAGGCTACAAGGCTGTGAGTACTTGGCTTGCACTGTTAAACCTTTGCTTCGTTGTTCAGAGGCCTTTTGAGCAATAGTGCCCAGCACTGCATGGTGAATGCACACAGTGCAATAGTTACTCATCCTTCTGGGGAGTTTCTTATTGAAAGGAATCAGGAAAAGGCATCCCTGTGTCTTTTTCAGCAACTGTCACTGACATAAATACTGCTCAAGAGAGGATAAATGATCCTGTGACACCTTTAATGCTGAAAGTAATTTAAAGAGTAAAAAATACACAGGAGCCTTAATTGTTTAGAGAAAATTATTGCTACTTAGCGAAGAAAAGAAAAAAACCACACCCTGTAATGAATGATAATGGCCTCAGTTGGGTGCAAACAGTGGTGTGCTAAAGTCTGTGACTTTCATCAATCTATGAGGCAATTTATTTCCAAGAGCATTAACTGTAGTATGTGTCAAGCATAACAAGTCCTGTAAACTTTTCCAGTGTATTATGAGATTCGATTTGCTCCAACACAACTGGGCCTTAAATAAGACAGCAATCATTCAATTGTCATTAGGTAACTCATATGAAAGAGAAAAGTCAATGTGAAAGGCTTTCACTGTAAACTGGTTTTTGATATTTTTTTTTGTTTAAAAATAAGAGTTATTTTATGAAACATTTATTAAAATTGTGGGTTTGCTCCATGATCCCTGAATAATCTCATTGAGATTCTTTATTTTTAAAGAAATTGAATGAGTGTGTAGGGACCACACTGAGAAAGAACACCAAACAAACAATATTCTGGCTGTGCAATGTTATTTGAAATTAGCTTTCAATCATATGACATTTCAAGCCAAATAGGTTTTAACTCTCTTCATTCACAAAATATTTAATTTGTTTGTTATAGGAAAAATCCTAACATACTAAAAATAGATATATTTTTAGCACAGTTCTGAAAAATAAAACATGTTTCTTACTACTGACTATCTTCTACTTGTTAAAATATGTAGGTATAAAATTTTAATACATAGGGACAATCATATGCTTTTGAAATTTTCTTTACTATTCTTACCAGCTTGCATATGCAAAGGTTTGCAACTTGGTACTTGAGGAAGCTGAAAGTGTTTGTAGTCCTTTGGAATTGGACACAGTAGGACATTTTCCTTCCTGCTGTAGCAACCCATTAAGAGAAGGTTCTGAGAAAAATTTGAAACTTTTTTCCTCCTTTACATTGTTATTTAAAGGAATTATTAGTTTAATAGTAATATGAAAATTGGCAAATGCAATGAAGAATTTAAAAATTTAAGTACTTTGCACCAAAAAGAATATTGTTCCCTATGGTCATATATGTCCATATGTTTTTAGTTCATGTTGCATTTCATCCCACCACAATCAAAAACTGTATGCATGCTACAAACCCTAAATAGGGTCACTTTAGCAGAGGATTTTCCCTGCTGTTTGGTGCATACTGACATAGTCAGGCCATTAAAATCATCTATAGTTCTTGAAGATTGAGAAAGGTTATACAGCTAGGCAAGAAAAATAAGCTGTAGAAGCAACAGTGAAGATTCACAGCAGAAACCCACCAAATGTCATAGCCCTGGGCAATGTCTGACAAAGAGCGAAGCCCAGAATAGATTTCATTTTATCTAGGCATCATAGTTATGGATCTGCATAAATTGTTTTGTGAACACTTGTACTTCATACATTGATGCAAATCTTCAGTTGTATTTTGAGAAACTGTATAGGTATTAATTATGGGGTTTTTTTTAATTCAACTTCTAAGACTTTGGGACTGGACTTTATGTTTTGAATTTAAGTAATATAAATTAATGTAGTTATTTGATATTAAAATTGAATAAGAAAAAATTGTGCTGAAATTGAAAATTTGCCTATTAAATTGGAAGTAGAAGAAAACTCAGTTGTGATTTTGATTGACTTTAAGTACAATTTCCTTTTAGCGTTTCTGTGCTTAGTGCCTAAGTTTATCATAGACATTGCATCTCAGAGACTGATAGTTCAATGCAAAGTTTGCATTTTACCCTCCCAGTGGAGTTGACCTTCACTAACTGTTTGTATTGCACTTGCATGGTTCATATCATACTGTCAGCAGAATCCTTTCACTGAAATACAAAACTTAATTTGATTGAGGTCAGTTATAATCTCAAATACTCATTTTCCTCTATTTACCACATACTATCCAGGGTAAATCAATATTAATTGCAAATAAAACATTCAGAATCCAACTATATAACACGTATGTTTATATGGAGGATATTAAAATTCTCAAAAATTACTTTAGTCTCAGGATCTGGCGGGGTTTTTCCACCATAAATACAGGTTCAAAATTGTTTTTTCTTAATTATCAGTAATGTTTCACATTCAAGTCTTTACATACCCAAACTCTATTAAGAATTTGGTTTACTTATTTAGGGCTTAATCCCAATTGCATTGTGGTACCATAATTCCTTGACAGTAGAGTTGGTTGAGGATTTTGTAGCTAAATTAGACAAATAGTGTCTTTGAGTATTTTTTCTGCATGAAAAATATATTTTCAGAAAATGCAGAAAATATAAAAATAGGTATAATCTGATAACTCAAAATGTTTAGCAATATTTGCAGTCAGTTCAGCATCCTGAGCCAATGAGATCAAGATTCAAATTACACTCTAGTGACCTGCAATGGGCGTATTGAGGTAGCTGAATGAAAGCAAACAAAAAAAAAATAACCCCAAGCCAAACCCAGGCTAAATTGTTTTTACACATGTTACTGTAAATTAAATCTTTGTATATAAGTTGTAGGTATACAGGGAGGCTGAGATGGCTGGCGTATCACACTTTCAGTTTTTGGTGTATGACATGGTGTATGTTTAAGGAACAAAGTCATTGCTGAATGTCTGGTCAAGTTGTATAGTGAGGACAAAATTTCACATTGTAATAGGTATGCTATGATTTAAAGTCGGATATTAACTGTGATTTTACTGGAGATTTTCCTATAGTGATAGTAACAAAAGTAAAATCCACATCTGCAACTACAAAATGGATAGCAAGTTGAAGATACACAATAAAATTGCATGTATTTTTTGCTTCCTTTTGTAAGTTTTTAGGGAAAGTATTTATCCACAGGGCTTTTATTTATTTAGTACACTCTGCTATTGAACTAAAAAGGAATTCCAAAGGTACAGTCAATTTAATATCCCTAACATACTTTAATTAAAAATGTGCCTGTATCTTTTAAATTTAAGCTACTTAAATAAGTTACTTATTTAAGCTACAGAGGACATCACGCAGCCCTTTTCATCATATATATGATTTGTATATGCATTTTTTGCATCAACAAAAGTGAAACCTCCAGACTGACCTTTCCACTTGTGGATCTTTAGGGTTCTCCCTCTACTTTTTGCATTTAATTTTAATTTCAGATGCTGTTTCAGTGGTTTCCTTTTGTAATTTTCCTAGAAATGTGTCTTGTGGCTGAAAGCTGGTATTCAATTAGCTTTAAAACTATTTTTCTCATGGGCATAGTTGAATATATAATTAGCTTTTTTTTTTTCTTTCCTGATAAAGTAACTTCTGCTATTATTATGTGGTATTAAAACACTGCACAAAATTACAGGAATGTTGGATTTTAGGCTGCTGAGCATATCTGATGATTTAACTACAAATCTGTTCTACAGAGTTGTATTTTCATTTCTCCTATGGGAAAAACCCCAGAGTATGTATTGAGTTCTAGATGATAAGCAATTTAGCCTTGTACTGTGATCTCTGCTAGAAGCTGACCAGTGTGCAATGGTGATTCCTGGTTTCTTCTAAGTAGTTAGAGTATATGATAATGCTTTATGTTACTTTATGGGGACATGGAATGCAATGGAATAGTTCACCTTATGTAAATGCAAAGGATGTGTGAAATCTCATATGACTGTTGGAGCATGGATATATGAGTCTACAACTTTGAAAACTAAATTTGCTTCCTCTGTCAGTGCTCAAATTTTAGGAAGCCACAAATCTAGTAAATTACATGCTCTTTGTTTCCATGGTTCCCATTAGTTCTTTTTTATTTTGTTTATTTTCTGTTTTCTTTTACCCATGTATTGTCGACTTCTGAATTTAAGGGAGAAAACCAGTAGTACCTGAAGAATGCTGTGGTTTTTCATCATTGACTTTTTTACTGTTAATGGCTTATTTCATCTTGAAGAATAAAAACTTAGAATATTCTACAATCAACACTGAAGTACAGCTTCTATGATTGCTATGCATCTGATTTTTTAGTTATTCCTCTCAGTTTTTCAGGTGATGAATGAAAACATAACTTTGGGGTTGTTTTCTTGGATTGGAGTACTTTTTGATACAAAATCTCAGTATCATAATGAAATTCGAAATTTACCTTTTCCTTTGAAGTTCACCTTCTCTTATGACATTTGTGTGTTATCTTGGTCTTTTGATTTTCAAATATTTGTGTTGAAGCTGAAATTACATTAAACTTTTTATAGTTTATATCCCTTGAAACTCATTCAAAGTGTTTTCCTATACTAGAAGCATTCCCCCCCAAAAAAAAGTAAAATAAGAGAATTTTTTCTTTTTTTTCACAGTTAAAGCAGTTTTCATATATATCAATAGGTTAAGGAAAACTACACTACAGAGAAAATGCTACTCTACCTTTGTGTATTTGTGGCTAAGCAGCTTGTCATGAACATCAAAACTACGGCTATTTTTGTGTTGAAGAAACAAATTGATTTTGCACAAAAACTTTTCTTGGAGTAGGTCTCATAGTACAGAGGATTTTCATGTCACAAAGCGCGGGATGTCCATAGGAAAAGTATGCTTTTGGTACAACTACTCAGTATATGCACTGCATTATGCTTTTATTCTTGTATTTTATTATTACTATATAACACAGACTGTCATTAAATTTTCTTTTTTTTAAAGGTTAACCAGGATCAATATAGAAAACAGAATTTTAAAACTGTTGGGTTCTATGCATTTTTAAAATTTAATTTATGAGAAATAAAAGTAGCAAATACTGAAGACAGAAAATGTGCTTTTCTTCTATCACCCAAATGCAGACACATAAGACTTCTGTGTTAAAGATTATGCTACAGAGCTGTATAAAATTTGCTGACTTGAAAGCTGGCATGGAAGGAAGAACAGTAATTAAATCTGTTATCCTCTGGAGAAAGTTAAGAGGTAAAATGTACGTAATCCTTCTATTGTATATGGAATGGAGAAACATGGGCTTAAAGGAGATTAGAAAGTGAATGATGGATAAATGGAATAACTAAAAGCAACAAGTACTATACTATAACTGATAGTTTCTGTTCAAAAATTCTCATACACTTGCATTTTGAATTTCAACTTGAAACTTTTTTACTTACAAGAACATTGGACTTCTAAGCATTTAGGTAGATTAAACTACTAAAATTACATATTTTACTGCTTCTATGTACAAAGGATTCTTTTTATATTTCCAATTTTACCATATTTATATACCTATTACTTCATCATGGTATTGATAGCTTTCATAGCTTTATGATGAATATCATTAAAAATATAAATACTAGCATTTATATTCGATGCTTAATTTCTTCTCTTCATTGAACAGATGTTCTCCTTATCCTAATTTTTTGGTGTAAACACGGTAGATGTTATTCTATATTGCAGTCAAGATATTGCTCAGCTAAATTTTTCTTCTTGGAAATGATCTCCAGTTGCAGATTCGAATGCACCAGAAGTCATATGATTTAATATTTACCTGTATAACATAATTACATCAAGTGTTTTCCTTATTGAATGTCACACAGATGTTTTCCATGCTTCGACTAATATTAATTTTCAGTATTACATCTGCTTTGTGTAGTACAGTTAGACAAAGAAGTTTTGTCTCTGGGAAAAAGAAAAACAAACAAAAACCAACAGAACAAAAAAAAACCCCAAAGCTCAAACTGCAAGCAGACAACTTCTCCTATTTTTGACTTCAGATTTCTGTTTTCCAACAAGTTTGTTGCTAACGCTCTTCAGAAAAGCAAGCTGATTCCAAACTGAAGATTATGAACATCACTCAGCTTAATCTAATTTGCTGCTCTTTCCATGGCTGACTCTACTGGCATTGTATTCCTTATATTCTTTGCCCAAATACTGCATAGTTCATTTATTTTGCTTGATAGTACTTTGGAGTTGATTTCAGTTGTTCATGGGAACAAGGATCCATGTAAAACACATCCTGTTAAACAGGTTTAGGTATTCAAACCTCTAAAATGCACTTGATTCTGAATAGTTTGGCTTAGTACACATGCCTGAATATATACTGAGAAAGCAAAAAAGAAATTTATGTTCTTGTAATGCACCCAGTATCTCTATTGGAAAGACAGAGAACAAATTATCTAGTTTACCATTTAGTGTAATGCAAAGTCTGACAATGAACACAAGTAACAGAATAACTGTGACTGTAAAGAATGTTTTTGTAGAAGAGGACAGACAAAGTATTTTTTCCCTTGAGCAACTGAGGTTCTTAGAAGATGGTAACAAAAATTAGCATTCTAGCATGAAGTTGACATGTAAGAAAGAGTGAGAGCATTTGGAAGGCATTGAAGAACAATAAAAAAAACTTTTGGAATGCAAGGGTGTTAATAAGGGAGGGAGTCAGAGGCAGGATTGTAGCAGAGACCAGGCAGAAGTACGACAGAAGTAAATCAGTCCTCAGATCTTACTGGAGTCATGAATATTTTATAAATAAATATAATATTTTATAACCATAACTTCTTGGTTTTTGGTCATTTTGGTGTTATCTAAAACCTGCTCTTTTGAGAACTTTTAGAAAGGTACAATTGTTACTGTGCAAATAAATAAGCACCACTACAGAAATAGTTGAACATAGGCTTATTTCATGATAAAAAAATGCAATGTTAATGAGTATTTTTAACCTTACTTGAAAAACTGGTGGTACATATATGTAGGTTTTACTCAGTGCAAAACTGAATTCAATAAATTTTAGGGTTACACTGAAAAATAATTCCAAAGCTCTGATTTTATTTGCACTGGACTTGCTAACTGGCATTTAAATTGCAGTTGGTTAGCCTTAAAGTTTAATAAGTATCCACACATTATTTTTCAATTTTCTGATGGTATCTGCTTAATTCATGTTAACCTAGCGATAGATAATTTTTAAAGGTTTTGAGCTGATTATATGTAGATTTTTAATTTTAATTTTGATATACCAGGTATATTTTGATATGTATGCAGCTTATCTTTCCTACAATATTTTAAGGATGTAATGAGATTAAAATCACTAATTTAGAGATAAAAAAAACATGTAAGGGAATGAATATTGTTTTATTCTTTTTGATCCTAGATTATTTATTTATTTAAGTCATTAAATAATTTTGTAGTTTGGTCAGTACAGGTTTCTGTATTAAAAAATATATCATTTTATGGGTCTTGATAAACTTAGAATATTTTAAAAATCAAGATTTCTGGAAAAATACTGCTGCAAAAATATAATCCCATATCAAAGTATTTTAAATTATGTAAATTTCCTTACTAAAGGCATCTACAAATGTAGCTGAATTACATTTCAGTTGAAATTAAATCTGAATTCTATTGGGAAACCAAAATCAGATGTTTAACAATTTTTCACGTAAAAACATGACATTCTCAATATATATAGTGTATGTGAACAAATAAAGATTTAAACAATAGTACGTAAATAGAACTTTCTATAAAAAATAGAATTGTATATTTTCTGCTGTAGAGTTTGTTTAACCTAAATATTCATGAGGTGCAATAATTTCACAACAAATCAAATATAATTAAATGATGCATTTTCACCACTTACAAAAGGTTTATTAAAGGTTTATTTGCTCATGCAAATTAAAGTTTTAGAGTAAAACTCCACATGAAACTTGGCACTAACAATTAAAAAAAATATTGGAAGATTTCTCGCCCCACTGCAGTATTTTGCCATGTTTAAACTGCGCAGCTTGTCTTTTAGAATCTTTAATGAAACCAGGGAGGAGGCTATTTATTTGCATAATAGGACATAATTTGCTGTGGTGAGGTTTTAATTATTTATAGGCTGTCTAAAATATTTAAAATGGTATCACTAAGGAGCATGAAATGCTGGTTAATGCCTTCATTTCAGGTTTCCTGCCGATTCCTTTATGGGTCAAGCATTTTATTCATATTTAGCATATAAGCAGAGTAGCTTCAGAAACATGAGGAAAACAAATTTGTTCCAGTATGTTTGCAACTTGAGTGATTCAAAACTGGCAAAGGTCATTGGGAGCAATCAAAGGTACAAAACATGCCAGAGGGGGGCAGCCAGATTGATCAAGTGTGTGAAATAGTTCTACTCAAGTACATCTGTATCATTACATGTTTACTGCTCCACCTCTGTATTTAATTTTTACATTATTTGTCTTTATTTCCTCATTATGTGGATACATTGTAACATGTAATATAAAATGATTTTTTTAAAAAAGTAGTAAGTTCTGTATTTTTACTATTTGTATGTTTTATATAATTCCAAATTCCTGAGTCATTTTGAGGAATTTTACTCACATAATGCAGAAATCTTTGTGCCTTTGGTGTCTTCATTATAAAGTGTTGAAAGCAAGGACACGAGGGAGGAATAGGAGTTCTTGCTCTCAGGGAAATAAAATGATAGAGTTGATTTTCCTTGTGGTTTGAACATTCATGCGAGTATGTAGAGAGACATCAGGTGAAATAAAATACCTTTTTAAAAGTTAACTGGGCCCATTTCTCCATAAGATGTGTATGCAGAGGCACATGAAGCTAGACTATGGAGAAAAAATTAATGGCTCAGAAATCTTCACAGGATCCTTGATGATTCAGTCATGTATCATAGTAAGCCCTTCCTTCCAGCCTGGTTAGAAATCTCTGGGATGGTAACTTTTCCCTCAAGCATAGTGATTACCCCCCTGGTTTGGTGTTACCTGCAAGCTTTTTGCTCAGGTCCTCCGCTGCTGCCTGCAGTTAGAAGGGTGTGCAGCAGAGCAGGTCCTGCAAAGGCACCGGCAGTAGCGGCCACTCCTGCTGACTGGCTTCTGAGCAGACCTCGACTCGTGACTCACCCTCTGAGGCCGTGTCTAACCAGTGTTGTCACCACTTGGCTGTCCGCACATCTAGATTTGAATGTTGTAATTTGGATACAAGAATTAACTTCATCTTCTGTGATTCAGCATGTAGGGAATCCTGACTACAATGAAAACATTAATATTTCTTGTAAAAACCTAAACTCTTTCTTCAGAGAACTACTTAAGCAAAAGCTTCTCAGGACTTCTGATATACTTTATAGCAATATAAGATAAGAAAGCTGTGACAAAATTCATTTTATGAAACTACTCAGTGAAAGACATAATCCAAAAATAAAATTGAAATTTTTGGAAGTATCCTTAAAATAATTTAATTAAAGAAAGTGTATTATTAGAATATTTATTTTCGAAACAATTCTCTTTTTTTTCTCTACCCCTCTAGTCTCCAAGCATCTCCAAATTATAAAGTCTGAAACAAACTGCTAAAGTTTCTGCCTTTCTTGGAAGCCTTGTAGTGTGGCTTCCTAAATATTATATTTCATTTTTGCTTGTTTCACCTGGAATCTTTTTTTTGTTCATTCTCATTACTTTTGCCAGTTCAGTAATCACTTAAATATTAGATCAATGCAATATTCAGTAATTAAATCTTTTACTTGTTAACTTCAAGTAGAAGTGTTAGAACTTCTTTCTTTTCACCTACTACACAGGCCTGTCCAGGTATCAGCTGCCATCATCGACCTATTTTCTCTTATTTAATTTAACAAAACATAATCAGAAAAACATCCTTGATGTGTCAGGTAGCATTAATTTTATGTGATGCTTTTTCAAGGTTCAGTAAAATTGTTACATATTTAATAAAAACCTCAGCAATTTTCATAAGAGCTTCTGGGCTTCTTTGAATTACAGATTTGTCCTCAAAATTCCAGTTGCTTTCTACCTTAAGGTAGCTAAACTTTCAATATTAGATTGCTCTAGGTGTCTGTCCTATCCTCTTGAAAAACATCAGGTTATTTTCCTTTTGTTTTCATACCCTTTGCCTCTTAAAAGTAACCATAGTGTTCCAGTAATTTTCTCAGTGTCCATTTTCACCATTTTTGAGAGGATGTCACCTGCTGGAGGAAGATTAATCACTTCTGTAATTTCAAGGAAATTTTGTTGTCTCTCTTCAGCCAGAAATTCCTAGGTTGCTGAGAGAAGTTGTGGATGCCCCATTACTGGAAGTGTTCAGGTTGCATGGGGCTTTGAGCACCCTGATCTACAGAAAGATATCCCTGCCTACGGCAGGGGGATTGGACTTAATGATCTTGAAAGGTCCCTTCCAACCCAAACCACTCCATGAACCTTTCCTATAGCTTTTCTCTCTGTCAGGTTGCAAAGAAAAACATGTTTTTCTATTAGTTTTCATCGTAAAGCTATAGAATTCCACCTTGGTTTTAAGCATTTTAAGGGAATCTTGAGCCTTTAATTATCTTTTTAATACACTCTTCCTTCAAAGCCAGAGTTTAGATCACAGATGTGCACCAGAAGTTGAATTTGGCAGTGTTGATTTCATGGGGGTTTTTTTTCATATAGAGAACAAATTTTGCCCTGGAAAGGTCTAAGATGACAATAATTCCCATAATCATTTTGATATAGAAATAAATTCCTTTATTACTTAATAGTTCCTTATTGTTAGTTTTTTTATTATTATTAGTTAACCAAGAGCAGTTTGTTAGTTTTGGCCAATTAGCTACACAAATTTAAGAGGAGAAAATGTACATCAGGCTGTCAAGTTTATTGCTATGCATTTTTATTCTCTTTAGGGTCTACATAGTGATGCATACCCTCAAGTATTGTGAGTGACATTTTTGTCTATAGTCATAGTTAAGAAAGCTGTGATTATCCTGTTAAAAAAACAGAATTTTTGATTTCAACTCTGAAAACTTTTTTATAATAATTACTCCTTTACAATGAATGTGATTATTCCACCAGACTTTATCAAAACTGTTGTTGTGTTTCCTGGCAGAACTTGTGTGCTGATTCTCTTCTCTCCTTAGTACATTCTGTGGCTTAGAAACCAACCATTTTTCCACTCTGTAGAAACCAGATTATTTCTCAGCCAAATCTGGCATAACTAAAGAAAAACAACAACAAAAAAATCATAACATTTTGGACATTTAAAAAAAGAGTTTTTGGGGAAAGAAAGATACCTTTTATGTAAAAAAAAAAATCACACACAATTGCATTGCTGTATATATATTGAAAATTGCTATTACTTGTTTATCTGCAGCCACTATAAAAATGTAGACAGTACTGAATAGAATTTGAATTTTTACCTTATTATTGAAGCTGCTCTTCCTCTTAAAAGCTGTTATTGTTTGTTACTTTGTATATGAATTTTCTTTCTTTAATTTCCTTAGGTCTGTCCAATTTTTTTAGATTTTCATTCCCAGTCTGCCTTGAAAATTGCCCATATTGGATTATGGAATCTGTAATATTAATATATAAATTTGTCCCTCCCCTTTCCCCTTTTCTTGCTTGTCCAGTAAGGATATAAACCTATTTATACCACATCTGGTAGGGAAAAAAAAATATTATTTTGAAATGAGAATGTCAGTGAATAACTGGATTTGCCTTGGTACTTTTGCATTCAGATGCAAAACCTTGTTATAGTAGTAATTCACTAGGCATTTGCAAATTTGTTAATCAATAAAAGCATTTCTAAATTTTTTTCTTCTATAGCTTGCCAAAGTGTCAAAAAGGATGTTATTCTAATGTTGTGTGGTTTTTTTCCTGCTATTACTCAGAAATGTTGAGTAGAATAGGCCAGCAGTATTCTTGAATTTTTGTATTGGGAAATGAGTTGAATATCTTACAGCACACAGGAATAACGGAGCTGTGCTCAATTTATTTTGCATTGCAGAAGTTGAAAGTTGTTCCGTATTTTAAAATGAGTATTCTATCCCACTCTGTTGACACAATGATAAAAACTTGGAAAAAATTGATCAGAATGGATACTTGAAAATATAAAAAATTCTAAGTTTAGTTCCGAAATTAGTTGACCTCACTTGACCAAAGGTCCCCTGTCAAGTTAATGAGAAATGGAGCAAGAATTTCAAATGTGCTATCATGCTATTTGCTTAACATTTAGGAAATCACACAGTTGGGATGCTAAATTGATATTTGTCAGAATATTAAGTGTGAATGGAGTAAACGTTTGCTTGCCTGGATTATTGTGCTAGCATTTCTCATTTATATTCTTGATTTATCTGATTTCTGTTTGTTCTTTACAGATTTGCAGATCTATTATTGCGAAGTAAAGTGCCACCATCATTAATATCTGATTGGGTGAATGTAAATCAGACCCTTATGGCAATTAGAGTTATTCTGACTCTTGGAGCGGATGAAAAAACCAGTATCATGATGACACAAACCAGTACTATCCCTGTTTAGAAAAGCTTTAAAACCCCAGAACTAGATAACTATAAAGTTTTAATTAAAATAAATGTTAGTGGGTTTTGCTGTTTAATGAAATGTAAGACATTATGCAGCTTTTAACTTCATGGATTCATATTCACAGGATTTTAAGTCCAGTACATTTTTTTTAGCTACATAATTCAATTCTTATTCCAAAAATCCACTCCTATTTTCATTCTATTATCAATTTGATTGTTCAAATGCACTATGTTGCTTTAAATTTGAGCCTTTGCAATTAGCTGCATTGTGTTATTTTCAATTAAGGTAGCTTCATTTATTGTCTGGGAGAAACAATTACATCTCCTAAGTAAGTGGAAATATGACATTGAATTCCTTTAAGTTTACAGTTTACTCCAAGAGATAAATTACTGAACTTCCTTAAAACCTCGTCTGAAAAAACTCTTTGTTGAAATGAACTTAGATTTTTATGCAAGCCTCAAAATTCTTGTATTAAAACTATGTTTGTTATGATCACATTGTAAGGTTGAAAAGTTTTGGCTTTTCTGTACTGGATTTTCTGTTTTATCTGAGCAAAACCATTAAAAAGTCTGTTCTGTATAAAAGTCCAGAAATAGGGATGAACTGCAGCCTGAATTGTTTTGTTTTGATGAATTACAATTTGCAACGTGTGAGAGGATTATAGAGGCTTTCTCTGTCCAGAGCTATTTTTGTCACTTGGTGAGGAAACAACATATAGAAGCAGAAAAACAAGACATTATTTTCATTCATATCCTTATTTAACATTGTACAGGGGCACAAAAATATCCAAAATTAACTAATTCTGATTGTATTTTGTGAGCACGGTATCTATTGAAATATATATGTACCAAATTGGAGAGTTTTTAGTAGTTGTGTCCCTTTTCTATCTTCACTATTAATATCAGTCATATGTAATCTGGGAATTATAGGAGTTTTACTAAATTTTAAGTTGTTACAATTATGCAAATTCAAAATAGTTTCTTCCCCTTCAAGGAAGAAAAGCAGATAATAGCTGTCACAGAAGATTCACTAACCTCCAGTGATCCCATAGCATAGCATTTGATTGATTACAGAAAATATTTTATTAGAATACAGTGGTAGAAATTCATCAGGGCACCATTTTTCCTCACAAGAAATACAATCTCTTGTCAAGATAACATAGTTGTAAAGTTTGCTGCTTTTTGGCTGGGGTAGCGTTAATTTTCTTCACAGTGGCTAGTATGGGGCTGTGTTTTCGATTTGTGCCGAAAACAGTGTTAATAATCCAGAAACGTTTTTGTTCTCACTGAGCAACACTTGCACAGTATCAAGGCCTTTTCTGCTTCTCGTCTCACCCCAGCAGTGAAGAGGCTGGAAGTACACAAGGATTTGGGAGGCGACACAGCCAGGACAACTGACCCAAGGAATAATCCATACCTTAAGGTGTCATACATGGTATATAAAGCTTGGAGAAGAAGGAGGAAGACAAGAGGAACTGTTTGGAGGGATGGTATTTGTCTTCTCAAGCACCTGTTATATGTGCTGGAGCCCAGCTTTCTCAGAGATGGCTGAACATCTGCCTGCCTGTAGGAAGTGGTGATAGTCCTTTTTCTGCTTTGCTTGTGTGCGGCTTCTGCTTCCCCTATTAAACTGCCTTTATCTCAACCCACAAGCATTCTCACTTTTACCCTTCCAGTTCTCTTCCCTGCTGCACCAGCAGGGAATGAGGAAGCTTCATGTGGCTGCCAGCACAGGGGTTAAACCACCACTGTCCTTGTACCAAAAAGACTGGTGGATTAACCCCAGTGAGCAATCAAGTAGCACACAGACTAGAGCTCACTCCTCCTTCCACTCCCATCCCAGTGTGGTGGGCAGGAGAGTCAGGAAGGATAAGGAAATAAAACTTGTTGTTTGAAATAAGAATAGTTTATTAATTTAAAAAATTAAATATAATAATTACAGTACTAAAACTAACAATAACGATAAAAAAGGGACAGGGAGAGAGGAAACTAAAACCAAGAAAAAGAAGTGAAACAGTGCAACTGCTCTCCACCAATTGATCAATATCCACTGTGTCCCTGAGCACAGTCAGCCCCCTTTTCATGTAACTCCTCATGTTTATATACTGAGCATGACATTCTATGGTATGGAATATCCCTTTGTGCAGTTTAGATCAGTTATCCTGGTTATGCTCCCTCCCAGTTCCTTGCGTGCCTCCTCACTGGCGGAGCATGAGACACTGAAAAATCCTTGACTTAAGATAAGTACTGCTTAGTAACAACCAAAACCGGTGTGTTACCAACATTATACTCATACTGAATCCAAATCACAACTCTCTACCACGAGGATTACTTCTATCCCAGCCAAACTAGGACATAAAGCCAGCTCTACCTTTCTCACACTACCAGCACAGTGTCACTATAATTGTCCAAATGTTGGCAACTATTTTACCATAATTGTCTAAACAGCTGTCAAGCAATGTCCTTTCTCTAAGTAATTTAAAACAAGTTTCAGTGAAGAGTTATTTAAAAAAAAAAAAAAATCAATTTCTTTCTATTCTCTAATAATCATATTTATTATAAAGGTCTAAAATTTACATGTGATGGTATTATTACCATTTTGTGTTATCATCTAGTCCCCATCACCTCAAAATTGTTTATCTTATACTGCTTTCACTGAGTTTATTTATTTTTTCAAAGATTATTATATCTCTCCTCTTCTGTGCTTAAAAATCCTACATCAGTAGCCACAGTCCCTCTAAAATACCAAGTGGTATTCCTCTGTCTCTTCATGTTACGGGCATATTTCCTACAGCAATACTTATCATCTGTAGTTTTTTTAAATATGGAAAGGTTGTAACAGCAGTAAGGAATACCAGGACAAAAGGGTACATAACAGATATTCTTGGCAGAGTTACTGTTGGTAAGTTCTTTTGAAAGAAAGATGATACCTAAAATAACTGTATTTCCTGAATATATCCTAGAAATTAGATGAACACTAAGAAAAATAGTGTTACTAGTGTGAAACATTCAGAAATCATGAGTCCACTCTAAAATTATTTTAATCTTGAAATTTAGTGTATTATGTATAGGTGTGTGTGTATCTTATATACATATATTTGTATTTGTATGTCTGAGAGGTACAAAGTATTTTTAGTTTTTGGAAATTTTAATTTACCTTCTGCTAATGAGAAGAAGAGGTACACTTGAAATGTGCTAGCAAGTATTTTTTAAGAAAAGCTAATTTTAGTAACTTCATGGCTCCAAGGGTCTAGTCTTAGCATAAATACCACTATGTTTACCAACAGTGCTAACATTGCTGCATGAATGAGAGATGATCTTCTGAGCCCTGTGAAGATTAGACTTTATTTGAATGTTCTCTAGAAAAATCTGCATTGTGTATCATTATTCTAAAGTTGTGAGTGGGGGGAAAAACCTTCCAAATAGTAAGCTTATTTCTGTGAGATGAATTCATATACCTCTGTTTCAGTGGCACAGTGAAATACTAATTTAATTTTCCTTCAACAGGAAAGTTTTATACATCTCAAAAAGCTTTTTGTTCAGGGAGGTTGGCTTTTGGAATTAGAGAAAGATAGCAATTCTTTTCAGCCAGAGGCTAAAGAGGTACTCCTGGCTGTAGAGTGTGCATAGTGCATATAGTCATTGGCACATCTTGCAGCCGTCTTGCCACGTTCTCCTAGCAGCTGGTGTGTTCTCCTGTGCATCTGATAAGCCCCTGTGGGCTGCTTACAGAAAATGTGTAGGATCTTTCTGTTATGTCTTTCACATGCCCTCCTAATTCTGGTAAGCTGCATCGTGGACATAGACTGCTAGGGGTGAGTGAAAAAGGTAGGTGAGAGGGCTGTTCATCCCCTGTGGGACAGGCATGGCACACTTTCCCTGTAGTTTTGTGGGGGCCCTGCCCTTAATTTTTCCATTGCTGAAACTGTCCTTCCTTTAATGCACCTTTGCAGTAAGTTGTGCTTACCCGTTCTTCAGTGTTTTATAGGTACAGCTGTCTGTGCTGTTGTCCACTGGTGAGGTGCATACTTACCCACTTGGGAGATGTGACTCTGCAGCCATAGTGGCAGAGACTGTTTGGGTCTCTCTAATTTACAGGACAATGTACTCTATGATTTAGGGCTTTTTTTTTTTTAAGCTCATTAAGAAATAAAACAAAAGAGCAAACAATAGCTCAGTTCCCTTTGCACAGACTAGTCTCTCCCATTAATTTACTTACCACTTAATTCATGATGTTTCATAACTTATAACCCATAACTCTTAATTCATGCGTGTGTGAGGAAAAAATAGGTACCTAGCCAACAGTGAGAGTGCTGATTCATCCTCCTTTGCTGGCACCCACTCACGCTGAGGGGCTGGAAGTATTCAGCAGTCCAGCTGCTGTGAGATCCCCTTCTTAAAAAAACTTTTTTGAGTAAGTTGATATTTTACACCTTTCATCTTTGAAATTCAGACTATACCATTTCTGTAAATTAGATTTTGAGGAAACTGCCAGACAATAAATATGCAAAAATTATGGCTGCAGGTGACAGCAATCTGCAGGTGATAATGGCTGCATTATGGCTTTTCAGCTCTTTCGGGCTACCTGTCCTGCCTACTCAGTTTGACCCAATGGCACTGCTTCCAGCATATGTCAGCATGAGCTGTTTTAGCCAAAATCTGAGCAGTGGCTCAGTGAACGGTCACTTGGCCATAGTTCCTTTTTTACTGATGTCAATGAAACGAAGAAATCCAGTGTATTCAACTCGTTGAAGTTTGGTATCTCCTGTCATTTCAGACCCTCTGGAAAGCAAAGAATCCACACATGGGAATGATAGGTGACACAATTTATGGGGAATTAATTTTCTGTAATTGTCATTGTAAAATGATTTTACAATAGAGCTTTAGTTAGTTTTAGTTTATTCCTTCTAAAACCTGCTTTTTATTTTTCACTACCCTTGATCTCACTAACTAAAACACTTAAATATGAATGTATCTTTAAGCATACAGTTAAGTACTGCAGAAAACTAGCACACATTTCAGAAACACCAATGGATTTTGTTGCTAACAGAAGGAATCACAAAACAATAGAGGAAGAATTTGATGTAATTTTGTTATTACTAAATTCCTCCCCAAATCCCCGAGTTTTTGAGTATCTGAACTTTACTCCTGCGTATTAGATAATATGTCCTATACTTAAGACATGTACCTGCAGAGCTTATCTACTCATATGGCATATATCATAGACCTGAGATATATAGTTGATGAATTTTCTCGATTTCTTCAGGTATGTTTTAAAACCATGATTCTGTTTTTTATATTTGATAGATTTATTTCATTGCAAATAAATTTTTTTGTTGATTTTTTTTTGTTTAGTTTAGTGCATCTTTTTAGTTAGATTGATATGACATTTAAAATATTTTTTGCTTCCAATATGGAATTTGATTTCATTTTTTATCTCATAAGATTGCATTAAGTCAAAATATATCACACATAGATAAAAGACATGGATAAATAATTAAATAAAAATACCTTTATGATTAACAGCACAGTTGAAGTGATGGCATAAAAGTACAATTATGATTCACATAATCTTTGAAAAGTTTACTAAATGTTAGAACAACTGAAGGAATACAGTTTAATGTAAAATCAGGAAGTGCACATACGTGTGTGTATGTGTTTGTAGAAAATAATTGTTGGGATCAAAGAAACAGTGAATAAAATATTTGAATTTTTATTCTATGCAATTTTCCATAATTAGGTTAATAAAAGCTTTATCTATAAAAGTATAAAGAGGTGTAGATGACCATATTATGAGAAAGATCAAATTATCATCATATGTATAAGGGATTAAGGTCTTTTTATTTCAATGATATTCGATTTGTATAATTCTATAGCTTTTAAAATGATCTTTGTTCTCAGCTATAGTTTAAAATGTTCTTGTACTACAGTTAGGAGATAATAATTAAGAAATTTTATTCAGAGTTCACTGACTGCTTTGTCAGAGAATTGTGGCTTATGTTCTGTTCTATTAGAAGGGTTTCAGGGTGCTTAGCTAAACTAATCATTAGTACCTCACAGCACTTGTTTGAAATAAAGCTCCTTACCACTGTAACGACAATATGTAAGATGTTAGTGTGATATGGCTAAGAGAAAAGAAAGAAAATGTGTGTTTTAACAGTAATTAGAAGAAAATGCAGACTTCTATTTTTATTACTTATTCACTAAAACATAGTTAAATACACGCTTGATTTTGTCCTGTATGTCCTTTTATAATTAAACCTCTTGTCGTTTGTTACTGGTGCTAATAAGGATATAGTTAATTTACATGGAGTCCTGAGAAAATAATATTTTGCATTAAAACTTTATCCTGATTTTCACTGCAAAACTTATAGTTAGTTAGTCCTTTCCCAGTCATAATTTTTAAAATTTATTCTAAGAAGAAATGCCATTTTTTTTATTTGTGGAAACTTTGCTTTGTTAGGAAATATAGACAGATATTTTATACCAGAAATAGATAGAGTGTATGTGTTGGGTTTGTGTAACGATCTATTTTTTTCAATTAAATCTTATTTTCAAGCAGTGTTACTTACGTGCATACAAAACCCAGTCAGTATCTGCATGTTGATTGGACTGAATATTCATCCTGTCATCGCATTAGTAGTAGGCACAGGATCAGTGCACACAGGATGAAGAATCTCAGGAAATGGGGCTCTGAAACAAATTCGTTAGGTAGACCTTAGGATAGAATACTCAGTGTTTCATCGACATTTTCAACCCTGAGTGGATCAGTGTCCTTAATTACTGTTACCTATCTGAACAATCAAAAGGCTCTTCTTACTCAAGGCCAAGTTTTGGTCTATTTGTGGTTTTTTCCACAAAATAGTTTTGACAATAATGCTAGAATTTATAAAACCAGAGTGTTGAAAGTCCACTGACAGCAATAAAATACAGTACAAGAAGAAACAAAAAGGCAACATTAATGAACTGAGGTAAGAAAATTTGTGCTTCTGCTTTTTCTGGTGTAGGATTCCACATTTTTTAGGGCATTTATCTCTGGAGAATACCATAGCTATGCAAGAGAGAGATCCATCTCCATTCCAAAAGTTAGAATTTTTTTTTCCTTCAGACCTTGGAGGAGACCACATCCCCTACGAACTTCTGAAAATTTATTTTCTCTGATTAATAACTTGTATTTTTTAATAACACTCATACTGCTCCTTTTAATGATTAATGTGAAGAAAATCAGTATTTATTGATGATTGCCATTATATGATATGTTAGATACTTTCTTCTCTTTAAATATTGTAAGAAATTATTGGAGTTACTAAGTGACAGCTGTGATCATATGATTTGCACAGAGACTTCTAAAGACATTATTTCCTTATGTGTGCTATATTGTACAGCTGAGTAACATGAAGCTTTTTTTAATTTTAGTATAATCTGAGACAGTTTCTGCCAAGGTTTACCACTGCTTGTTCTGGCAGTTAAAATGTGCTGCCTGCTTATCAAAGACGCCTTCAGAAGTATTACTATCCTCTATATAAACAGCTTTATTAAAATAAATTTAGCCAGGCTGAGAAATTCATAGAATTAAATTAATGAATACCTACCCTTATTTCAGCTCCCTTGTGCATGTGAATTAGAGCAGTTTTTAAATACAGTCATTTTATTTTCTTTTTTTTTTTTTAACAGTTACACAATGGTATTTATGTATGAAATTACAATGATTACTTCAGGAAAAAAGTATTTGTTATTCAGTTTTTGCTTTCCTTCACTGCTTAAAGTGTGTTAACATATCAGATTTATTGTCTATTATGTAAAGAATTCTCTGAATACAAAATGGTTAATTCCTTAATAGGAGAAGTATGGCTGTTGTCATGCAAATTCTGGAGTATTTCATGAATAACTCTGTAATAAACATAAATAAACTCATTACTTATGAGGCTAAGGGATAGTCTATTTCACAAGTAAAGAACAGAGAAACAGGGAAATTAAATGCAAAACCATACTCCAAATTTAGTTAATGAAATTGAACTGTATAGCATTTGCATTTTTACATTGCCTAACATTATATATGGCTTTATTTTTCCACAATGAACCTTCTGTTGACACTAGTTGCTCTCATGTTACATGGCAGTTTCTCAGAAATTAAAACTCCAGCTACCAAATGCACTGTATAAGCCCTGAACACAGGAAGTAATAAAAGAAATAATAGTACTTAATAAATCTTTACTACTACAAACTGTTCCAATGAGGAGATGACTGTGGAGCTCTGTGGTAGTCATTTTCCCACTCATGGGCACCTACTGATAAAACTCATAACATATCACTGATTATTCATTTGTTCAGGTAGCTAATGCTGTGAAAGAATTGAAATGTTTTTTTGTAAAAGATTTGGAAATGCTCCCTAGTAGGCAGGCACCAGGACTTTATTGTATTTCTTTTCTTCAATACATTTGTGTCTTGCACATGATTTGGGCTAACATTAAGTGTTCTAGCATCACATGTAGATAGTCCAGTTCTCAAAAGCCAGTAGTTTAGTGCTGATACTTGAGGACTCTCAAAATTGCAAACATTTGTCAGTTATGACAGTGTGCAGTGGAGTTTCTGCTTTCTCCTGGAAAACACAGACATTTGCTCAGGAGTCCTGGGACAATTTGAGCAGCTCAGGTTTGACCTTGCCAGTCTTTTGAAACTGCTCGGGAAATTAGATATCTTACTGTAACCAGGGTATTATTTTTTTTTTCCCTGTAACCTATGTTGCATTGTCTTTACTGGAAAGAGATCACTAGACTTCAGCATTTATTAAGTAGAAACGCTACCTGTATATTGAATTTTGAGCTGAGAATATGATTTGAATTAAAAATATTGAACCTTATTTTCTTTCTTGGGTTAGCCATGAAACATTCTATTTCAGCTATGAGTGGGAGGTTGCATTAAAAATGTGGTGGGTTTTGGGTTTTGCATTGCACTGTGACTTTACCACTATGTCCCTTTAATTACTTCAATCAGAACATAGCACTAATGAATTTTCTTACACTTGTTTTAGAAAATTCTAGCTATAAAATGCCAGTAGAATTGTACAGTACATAAAAATCTATTTCAGGAAGGCAATGAATAATACTTCTCCATCCCAAAATTCAAAACTTAAAAAATAAATCATGTGCTGTGTGTATTTTTTAGCAAGGATATTATGTGCGTTTTAGTCATTAGAGAACCACTGGGTCATTTGAATGTAATTTTCTTCTCTTCACTGATGCAACTATTAAAACATTTTATAAAATATCACAGGCTCTTCAGTCATGAGTGTGTGTGTGTGGTTTATTCCAGCTCAAGCTATTTCTTTGTCTCACTTACACAGAGTAGTTGCTCTAGATCTCTTCTGTTCTACTTCTAACCACTTGTAGTGATATGAAGAAATGTCAGGTGAGACTTAAAAGTTCAGTCAACTGCTTAATAGTGCCTAATTTTTATAATGTTTATTTTGTTGCAAAAAATTCCATAACATCTGTATTGTTCTGAAAGTGTATATTTATGCTAGTATTTATAGATGTTGCGATTAAAGGAATCATATTCCTGATATGTTTCTGGTAACTCAGCTTCTGTCCAGATGCCTGCAAATAGTTATGAGGTAGAAACCAAAGCATATTTGTTTCGTTTTTTTGGGGTTTTTTTAAATTCACAGTTAAGTATTAATTTTTATGCTACTGCATTAGGTAAACAGAATAAAAAAGTGCATATGGTTTTTGAAATCTGAGATTCTGAAATATAAAGTCCATTCCAACAGAAAGCAGAAAATCTTTGAATTCACACTTTCAAACAGGCAGATTATTTCAGATATAGCATATAATTTATGGTGAATAAACCTTTTAATTTAATAACACAAAGAAAACACAAAAAATGCTGATTATTCTAAAGTGTTTGAAATTATTACAAGTATTCTGATTTATGTGATATGAATACGTTTTAAAATAGTTTACTTAGCCAAATGTGTCAACTTCATTTAGGTTCATTTTTGTGTTAATTTTGTGGTTTCTTGAAAAGTTACAGTATCAAGACATATTATTCATTGATCATTTAAGTAATTTATACTGCCATATTTATATTTTGCTGTGTAACATAATGCAAATCATTACAAAGCTCTGGTGGATAATTTATAGATAATATTTTGGTCTTTGTGGCACAAGTAAGTTATTCGAGAAAAGAAACAAGAAGAGGTAAAAGAATATCAAGCCTTCAAGTCAAGCACTCCAAAACTAGAAAATACTAAAACTGAAGCTGCTGTATCCTCTGTGGTCAGCTGTTTTCTCATATTTCTGTATTAGGAAGTATCTATTCCTATAGGAGATTCTGTACTTAGTGAAAATTGTGGGTTTGGGAGAGACATATAGACCACAAAAAATCTAGTGAGAGCTGCCACCCATAGCAGTCTGAGGTCATCTCAACAACAGCTGAGGCTATGACTGAGCATTTCAGTGTTGATACAAACTGAGTAGTTTGATCAACTCCAGGTGGTGGCAGAGTCACCATCCCTGGAGGTGTTCGAGAAATGACTGGACATGACATCTGGTTCTGTGATTCAGTTGCCAAGGTTGAGCTAGATGATCCTAAAGGTCTTTTCCCATCTCAGTAATTCTACGATTCTATGATAGGCTTTAAACTGAAAGAAGTTTAGAATTAGAAAGGTTTGAATTAGGAAGAAATTCTAAACTGTCAGGGTAGTGAGGCACTGGAACAAGTTGCTCAGAAATGTGAAGGCCCAATACCTGGAAGTGTTCAAAATCAGGCTGGAGAAGCGTTGAACAATCTGGTTTAGTGAAGGTGTCCTTGCCCACAGCAGGTGGGTTGGAACTAGAGGATCTTCAAGGTCCCCTCCAGCCCAAACCATCTATGATTCTTTGATTCTATGATTGAGAATAGAAGAAAACTTAAGACGTATTATGATGAGTTACATTATGAAGATACGAGTCTTTAAGTTAGGCTTCTACAAGTTCAGAAGCATTCTTTTGTCATTAGTGCATAGAGTTAAACTTTCTCTCTTCTTGGGTGAGCTGTCTTGTCTGTCTCAGATACCTAGACTGAACTTTGGTTGAAAGTTACATAACTTCTGTAATTTCTGCATAAAATTCTTTTCTGATGAAAGTCTGGGGTATCTGAGCAAGATTTCTCAGTTGTTCCTCTTCGCACTAATCAGAACATTTATTTCTGAAGTATGTATGCACCTAGAGTGTACTCAGAGGGTATATGCCAGTCACACCCCCTCAGTTTTTCCGCTCGCCATCTGTATCTGGGGAGTTGAGCCTTCTGCCTGGAACCTTACTTGTGCTACTTAAGCCTGTGTGGTGTCTTTCTCAAAAGCCATCATACCTTTAGCAACACTTCTCAGCTTCAACATCGGCTGAAACTCTGTATGACTTGCCACCCCACTGATGGCAAGCAGCTGCATCCAGGGCAGTACAAAAGTGGCCACAGTTTCTGCCGTAGCATACAGGCATGTACAGGATAATGGGTTCCAGGTTGCAGAACAGCGTCAGAGTCCAGGGCCAGAAGTTTGCAAGCCACTTAGGTACTTCGGGAAATATTGCATCTTTAATTCTTGAAGTTGTCATCTTTTATTTCATAAATTAACATCTTCAAGAACATCTTGTATCCAGTTTTCTGTTTGGCATTTGCTATAAAAATAATATAATTACTAATTATCTTATGTGCCAAACTACTTCTGGCTGTTTTGAATGCCTTTATTATTTATTTATGTAGAATTCTCAGTTTCTATTGGACTATTATTTTGAGTCACTATGTAAAGACAAATTTCTTAACGTTGAAACAAGCATATACACATCCATCCATCTATACGCACACATATATATACACACATATGTGTGAAAATAAAAAAGTGTTTGCAATTAAACTGGAAAAATAATAAAATGAATTCTCAAGTTCTGCACTGTGGTTATAGAGCAAGATTTTGTTTCAGACTGAGCGAATATATATTTGCAACTAAAAATCAATGCTAAGACATTACAGCTATTTTTAATACTATTCAGTGAGGAAGATAATGTGGATTTCATCCAGCTTCATAAAATTAGAATAATTTTAAACCTTAATACAGGTCTAAAGGATGATGCCTTGAATATATATGCACATAGATTGATATTGCTAGCCCATTTTAATATGCCTGGGCTAGTACCAAGGTTTTAGTAGTTTTTACTTTTGGATGTGACACAGAATGATAACTTCCCTTTAAGACTGGTGTAACTTCTTATGTAATCAATTATGCTACTTAAGTTAGCTGCTTGATAGTATGTACAAAGAAAATACATTTATTTTTGTTTCTAAGAAAATAAAGAAAACGTACCGAATCATGTAAGTCACGAAACTGAAGACAGAACACACAGAATTTCTGAAGTATTGTCTCAAGTACGTATTTCCCCATTGTTTAAATCCCTGATTAACTGCTTTAATTTCTGAATTGCCAGTATTAAGCATGGTTACACCCATTTTTTATGTACTGTGTGTGGTGGATGAATATATTACCCTAGCAGGAAGCAATGAATTCTGTAGAATCACATCTTTGTTCTTGAAAGATATATGTAATTATTTCTTCTGTCTGATATGAATTCAGATATTCAACAGATCTTCCAGGCTCATGCTTTTGGGTATATGATGATCTCACAATTGAAGTTATATTTTGTTTCACAGAAGTTGCATTTTGCCATCAAAGAGCATAGCTTTGTGTTACTATTCTACTTTTGAAAGTCTGTTGACTTGACTTCATTGTGAAGTTATGACTTGTATTATTTTATTCTTCTGAAACGTTATACAGAACTTTGATATAGATGTTTTCCAGAAAGTATTTTTCTGTGAAAATAATATGCTTTATCTATACCTTAGACAAAATTTCAACCTGAAAGTAGAGCCAACATAATGATTATCTTTTTGTACTTAAGAAAACTGTTTCATATCCACACCACATCAAGCTTTTGAAAGAAATTCAACAGAAATTCAAAGCACCTGAAACAAAAACCCACAGAGTAACATTTAGTGAAGGAATTAATTATTTATCCAGCTATACTGAGGATTCTCCTGTTCAAAACTAGTAGCATTGAACAGTTTAAATTTCTGAATGTCTTTAAGTTTGTGAAGAGGGCCATCATCAGCCAACTTCATTAACAAGAATATAGACAAAATGTGATTTATATGAGAATACCTCAGCTTATGATTCAGTTTTCTTAGTTTATTACACTCCCTGTAACTGAGTCCTTCCAGTGGTAATTGTAATACTGGTCATTGTTCCTTTATGGTCATTCTAAGAATAATAAAATTATAGCAGTGTCAGATAATGGTTAATAAAACTTGATCATACGGTTAAAAAGAATCTTTTGCACAAGGACAAGTAGGTTAACCAAACTTTTAGCAAAAGGAGGCTGGTTCCTCTAGTGTTGACATAATTTCATACTAAAAACAAATGCAGAGTCTACCAAAAGGCATTCCATTTAATTAGACTTCAACAAGATGTCGAGTAACTTAGAGTAATTAAGACTCCCAAAGTAACTTACAATAAAATACATCATTCAACAGTATTGAGCAGTCTTTACTTAGGTCTCCTTTGTCCCTTCAGTATCTGATAGTTTTTAGCTTGAGTGGTCTTCTGCTGGGTCTTCGTACATCTCTGTTAAGCTCCTCTGATATATCTGTTTCACTTCTCATGACCTCTTCTGTATGCATTTGAGTTCTTTTTGCTTTCTTTCTGCCCTAAATTTTAAGTCTTTAGCTGCCTACTCCACCCACTATTCTGTTACTGTAGGGATGCCAGCAAAGACCACCCTTGACAACAAATGTTAAGACAAGGATGTGGCCGTGAAGGGTATGTGTGGAGGGGAACACCCAAAACTGTCTGAGGGGGTGTTTGCTTAAATGCTAACCAGGAAACTCAGACGAGATTTCTGAAATAAAGGAGTCAGCTTGAGAAGAACTATGTAAAAATAAAACCTAGGGCATGTGGAGAGATACCTTGCAGTGGAATAGTGGCTGTTGAACCTTCTTCCTGCTGCACGTCTTCCATCATGGCACTATGAGATGAAACAAGTAGGGGCTCACACCATGGGTGTGTGTATGTATCCTCGGTTTGTACTTTCTCACTGAAATGTGGGTTAGCAGCCTGTGGGGAGAGGCACAGCTTCACAAAAGCTGGAGCTCTCCTGTCTCTCACACGAGGTTTGTGCCAATTGGGTAACCTGCCCTCCCAGGTTGTGCTTGTAAGCCATATGCTCTGTGTTCCCATACTTCTGTGGGTGTGAGTGCCCTTACAACTTTGTGGGATTGGGTAGAGAAGGGGCTTTGAAATTAAGAGGTGTTTATCAACATTTTCGTAAGTGCCTACTATTGTACTTTGTCTGTTTTAGTGTTAATAATGAATGAAAAATTCATTGATTGTTAGTTCATTATCTCTCATTAATAAATCAGAAAGTTGATTAAATCCTGATTTCAGCTATGTAAATTGAACAGTTTTTCCCTGAAAAGTTACCAAATTTTTTGCATCCAAATTACATCCTAGAAGCAGTTGCAATACAATTTGCAGAGTTTTCGTGACTCAAAGTGAGCCTTACATGTGAAACCAAGAGGTTTTAGTCTAATTACATATCTTAACAATCTAAACAGAGAATTATTAATCCATTTAGAAAGATTCTAGATTCTTATAATACAAATTATTCAGTTCTTACAGCTTATTTCTGGTAATGCCATTTTAATCTGTTTTCTGGTATCGGTCGCACATCTCTGTGTTATGCTCAGGCCTCCATTGCTTTTCTTGGTCCTGAGGCTGGTGGCTTGGAGAGTCAGGGAGAGGGAAGAGAGTTGCTTATAGAAATAAATAGAATTTAATAACTTCAATTGTGATTGTTTTGGTAACTTTCACTGTTCTTAACTGAAAACCTGTGGCTTGTTACAAGGGATGGTGGCACTATATTTACTGGCTTACAAGGCTACCTACTATGGGGAAACTAAACAGAGATCTAATATTGCCTTATATCATTCTCTTCAACTTGTCAACACTTTGTAATAGTGAAGTGGACCTTCAGGGCGTGCTATAATCTTTTGTGTCCAAACTTTTAAATTTATGCTATTTTTTTTTCCCCTGGCAGAAGGTTTATCCTTGTAGCATTTGTGTAACCAACTTTGTTTTTGTTTGTTTTCTTCTTGTTGTCTGAAAGGTTTCTGATAATGATAGAATCAGCATTAATGGAGCCTAGTCAGATAACCTGATTGTAAACATCTTGTTTCAACAAGCAATGTTTCTGGTTTTAAATGCCCTGTCCTGTTAATTGATATTATCAAACAAGGATCAAGCTACATCCCTAACTTTGATAATACATATTTTTCATCATTGTTTAAATAATTTTGATACCATTTCCACAAAACGGTTATATTGAAATGTAGGATAAATTAATGGTTTCTTGAAAAAAAAAGTTAATGAATAAATATGAAAGCTGCAGTGTGCTCATGTTATTAATGTATCCAGTGAAAGACAGTTCTTTTTACAGTAGATACATAGTATTCTCCAAAAATGCTGTGTCTGGATAATCAGAATAATAGCTTATAGCCATCTGGTTCTTCTGAAGACATAGGTAGTATCATGCCAATATCAGTCTATGTGTGCAGCTGTTCCTAGAGCATATGTGTGCTACATCAAAACTGTCTTTTCTATTTCTGTGTGATATCATGGCATTTTCAATATTTACATTCATTGTAGAAATTATTTTTTCATTTTATGTTGTCTTGTCTGCTTTCCTTCACTCAGTTGTGGATTATCAGACTACTTTATTGTTCATGTCACAGCAATATTAAGTAAAATATGCCTATATTTTTTCAAATTGTTACTTCAGCAGTTGAACTTGCCTTCATACAAAACTAAAAATCTTTGAACACCTTTGAAGAGGTACTGTAGTTTCAGAGGATTTGGGCAGCGCCAGAGTCTTCAGCAGCTCTCATGTTATTTACCTTACTGTCTATTCCTGTACTCCTGTGTTGGACACACTCCTAGTTTTACTTCAGCATCTGGTATTGGGGAATACTTTGTGTCCTATTTAATGATAAATCTAAAGTGGATGGTACATCAAAGTTGAGTCTTCACTGCAACAGCAGGTGTTTTGAAAAGAAAAGTATGGTGTAAAAGGGAGGAGTATGGATATCTGTAAGCTATTAACAACAACAGTTATGGTTTATCCCCACCTGACAGCTAAGCCCCACTCATGAGTGGCTCCTCAGTGTATTCCCTCACCAGTACCAAGTACAGAGGGGTCATCACTGCCCTGGTCCTGCTGCCATGCTATTTCTGATACAGGCCAAGATGCTGTTGGCCTCCTTAGCCGCTTGGGCACACTGCTGGCTCATGTTCAGCTGTTGTCAGTCGGCACCTCCGAGGCCTCTTCTGATGAGTTGCTTTCCTGCCACTCTGTCCCAAGGCTGTACTGATGAACGGGCTTGTTGTGACCCAAAGGCAGGACCTGGCACTTGGCCTTGTTGGCCTTGTTCCATTGGTTCAGCCTGTCCAGATCCTTCTTTAGAGCCTGTCTACCCTCCAGCAGATCTCCTCCCAACTTGGTGCTGTTTGCAAATTTGCTTGAGGGCAAGCTCGTTTCATGGGTCCAATTCATTGATAAAGATATTAAACAGGACTAAGCCATAGGGGACACCACTAATGACCAAATGGGAACTAGATTCAGCACCATTCACCACCACTTTCTGGATCTGGCCATCCAGACAGTCTTTAATGTGTATCTCTTTTGATTTTTGCTGAACATACTAGCAAATAATGAAATTATATTCAGGTCTTCCAATTGCTTTCAGAAAGTAATAGTTTAGATGTGTAAATTCTCTAGGGAAAAATGCTTCCTTGACTGATTGAGGAAGACTCATGTTATAGTCAAATCCTAAATCTTTTCGAGAGAAACTGTTCCACCATTTAGTCCTCTTTTAATTTCAAATTTAAAAACTGCTGAACTAAATATTGCTCAAAGCACTAATAGAGCTGTATATAGAAAATGTGTTATGTATTTATTTACGACAAACATGTTATTTTGCAGTTTGTATAACCTGGAAGTGCAGCCAAATCCTTTATTTCTTAAAAATTAGAAAGCTAGTAACAATTACCAGGGCTGACAGCCAAATAGGTAACATGACTATAACAGGCAGGCAGATTACTCCATTTATTAACTTAATATAACAATGTAATCAACAAATTTTCCAAATCTAACAGTCAGTAATTAAATTAGATCTTTGTTTTATAACATAGTTAACAGCCTTCATTGGCACATCGTAACTTTACTCTGAAATGATGTCAGCAGTAGCTGAAGTAATTTAGTTTTTTTAATGAAGTATTGATTATTAATTTTGTGTAGATATACGGATCATGTAGTTGAAAAAGTTTGAGAGTAACTGCATATACAGTTGGTTTTTCTAAACCGTACTTTAGACGTACTGTACATACACTATGGCTTAGGTAACTCTCATGTCCCTTCATGTTTCTTTTCTGATTAGTCTAAGCATGATAGGCTACAGTTATTCATAATACAGTGTCAGAGCAAATGAACATGGTATTCAACTCAAATAGCAAGAGAAATATTCTACTAATAGAACTTCTCAGAGTTAGATAAGTATCAAGTAGAAATATTTGTTGTCTTTATAATTCAGACATGATCTTAATGGGTTTGTATGTGTGTGTAAATTGTTCAGTCTTCTTTGGCTTACCTTTCACAACATTTAATTTCCTCTATTTCACTCTTACCCGTGAGCTTACATGGGGAGAAGCTGTCACTTAAAGAGAATGCCCACATAGACATTTTCAACTTCACTTGTCTCATTTTTCAGGCAGAAAGAAGTCCATTCTGCTTGTGCACTGAGCCATGAAACCAGATGGCTGCAATTAACCCAGCAATGAAATGAAGTATGATATCTTAGGCTCTGCAATGTGATAACACTCCGTAGTTTCCTTTGGCACAGCTTATGAATGAATACACTAGAAAAACTGTGTAAACATTCCCTTAGATGAACTATGTTGTAAGATACTTAAATCCTTCACATCTGCTGACCATGCAGAACTCAAAAGTTCACTGAAGGGAGAAAAGGGATTGTGCAGTACTCCATAATTAAAAACTTACCTAGGCATTCTGAAAACCAAGCATGGTAAACTGAACCAAACTGAAAAAAAAGAAAAAAAGGAGGGACAAGTTGACTAGATGCCTATAATCTGGCTCCTTATGGGAAAGAAGTAATAGGTGAATGATAAAGCAAATTATTTCCTCTAAATTTTCTAGTACAAGCATCCCTATTTTGCTACTTGTTCTTTTTGTTCAGGATTTTTAAATAAAACCTGCATTGGTGCTTTCTACTGAAGTCAGTCATCATTTTGGGTCTGATTCTTTTTAGGAGACATCCAAGCATTTAGTATCACATAATGTGATTATGGGGTTTGGTTTTTGGTTTCAGTTTGAAATGAAAAGGTTAACTTTGTCATTTGCCAACTTCAATTAGTTTTATGATAAAAAGGTCTCTATTAGTAAGTAAATGAGGATAAACATTAATTATTAAACATGTGCCTCCTCTGTGCCCTCTTTTGGTAGGAAAAATTGCTGTCCTGAAGGCAACAATTTATTAAAAAAAATACCTGGGATTCAGGTTTTAATTTTCGATCAGAAAAAAAATCAAATAAAAGTACCACATCCAAAAACTGTCTTTGCTGGACACGGGACTGAGGTGTTTACTAAAAAGCTTCTGATAGAGATCAGATAAGTGTAATTTTTTTTTTTTTTGATAGAGGGTGCATTTGGATGTCTAATTACTTACCGCTACAGATTCATGTTCTTAAGGCTACATAAAACATGAAGCATTTTGCCCTTTTTCTATATAAGATATTAAATAAAGCCTCAGTTGATTACAGTTTATAAATTGACCACATGCCAATTATACTGGAGGTTTACAAAAGGTAATGAATAGCTTATTGACTGTGTCTGTTTACTGTGCACTCTGCATCGATTTCTGGTTTGTTATAACATTTCACACGTCAGCACTGGAACCACTAGACCTTCCATTCTCAGAGGGACCTGAGAGTGCTATGGGTCAATACCTGAACCATACACTGTACATACCCTACTTAGTTCAAATTAATCACTGTGGACCAATTTCAGTCCTAGTATAAGTGGGTAGAACATCAGGCCTTATTTTTGATAGAGCTTTATTGACATACTTGTATATCTTCTTAGAAATTAGTATTGTATTTTGCTAGAATTTCTGAAAAATTTGAAGTTGTTCTTTTGTATTCCTTACCTTTCAGTATTTGATAGGGTCTTCTTTTCAATCAATAATTAGTCATTTCAAGTTTACTTTTGGACTAGAGTGTTAAAATTTTGATGTACTGAAACCTTCCTGGAGGCTTAGTCTTTCTGCTTATCTAATAATTTAGCTTTGCCATTCATGGTCAGCAATAAACATGATATTCTAGGCAGTCTTTAAACCACCCTATTAAATGGCTGATCTGTAAAATCTTTTTCTGCTTATAAGAGTATTTATTAACTTCTATGTGTAGTGCTGGGAAAAAAATTGAGCATTTGTATAAGAATTAGTGTGTCATAAACAAGAGAATATGGTGCAAGAATAAAAGAAAATATAACTAATATATAACATGAACTAATGAGTTCATGCTTCTTCTAGCTTAGTACTGTATGTTTTATCTCAGACAATTGTCAAAAATATAGCCACTTAACAAATATATTATTGAGAATGGAATTACTTTTTTTGTAGTGTCCCCTTCCACTTCCAGCAACAACAGAGATTTCCAGAGCTGGAAATTTATCTGCACCACACACGGTAGTTTGTAACTTCCAACCAGGATGTCAAGTGAGAGATTGTCCAGTAAAAGGGCTGATGTTACTGAAAAAATACGTTACCACAACCAAGACTGGCAGGATCACAGTCACATGGATAATTGCACTAAAATAACAGTATTTCTTTGTGTCTGGCTCATCCACCCTCAGGTGATAAGGATCATAGAGTTCACTTCCTGCAGTTATTCAGAATACTCATCCTGCATTTGATTTGTAATACTTATAGTTTAGTTAAGTATATACACTAATCATTAGCTCAGTATTCATCTCTTTTCTCATTATTTTTCCACTTGCTACCTTGACTTTACTTATCACATCCTTAAGTGTAGGCTAAGCTACATCAATCTAATCATGTAACCATAACAAAGACTAAAACATTTTATAGTCAAGTGTTCATGGACAACATTAAACTTCCCTTATTTATAACTGGATAATTTTTTACATAGATATTTTAAACCCCTGTATAATCTCTAGCTAGTACAGCTACTCTGCAAGATAAGTTTTAGACTTTAAAATCATGAATTTCTGTACAGTTAGGCTTTTAAAGCTGTTTTTACTTCTTAAATCCATAGCATATTGTGGCAGTTTTGCAAAAGCCTCCAAATCACTCCCTGCTTTAAATATTTCTCAACTTCATGCTGTGTTCTTCTTTTATTGAATTAATATAATTTCATATTCCTCTTCCAGCCCATACTATTTATTTATCTCCTACATTTATTCTGCTCGGAGTATTTAGCCTAGAGAAGAGGTGGTTCAGGGGGTATCTCATCCTTGTATGTAAATATGTGAAAGGAAGGATTCAAAGAAGATGGAGTCAAGCTCTTTTCATGGGTGCCCAGTGAGAGGCCAAGAAGCCACTAAAGCTTCCTTCCTTTGGAAGTTACCTCTCTTACTGTGGCATATAGAACTGAAAGTAAATAAAGGAATACAAAGAATATGAAGAAAAAAACATTATTACAGTCAATAGAAATAAAAATAAGACATGCAACTGTACTGCTTATAGAAACACCTAGAAATACCTTAGGAAATATAACAGTAAAGAAAAAACTGGTCTGAATACCTAAAACAAAAAGGAAAGATTGTAAACACATTCTCTCAACTTGAGGAAAAAGAGAAAAACATGTAGTTAACAGACCTCATCTAAAACAATCAGGTGTATTCCATATGGAAGCTACAGCAGTCATGCAATTTATGAATATGACGTGGAACCCAAAACCACAGTAGAACCTGGAAACAGAGTGAAATAGAGTTATCAAAAGTGTTCAAACTATTTAAGAGATAAAATGAAAGAATGATCAGATTATGTTATAGCATGATGTTATAGAACTCTGTAAAATTATTTGAGTATAAAAATCTAACAGAAACAGATGTGCATGTTGCTTTTTCTGAAAATTAAAACTAACCAGCCATTGTTCCTTTATTCTTTCTAATTAATTATTAGTAGTAATGGTGTCTAGTGCCTTTGAGAGCTTCCAATATAATGACTGAAAACATTCAATCATTAGAAATATTCCTGTCTATTTTTTTCTCAATGGTTACACTGACAATATAGCCAGTATTTTATTTTTTGATGATGAGTTCAGTAAACTGAGATGTTGTGTTCCATAATCACCCAAATTCAGTTACTTACTTAGTTATTAATTCAGGGGTAAATTTACTAAAGGGTGGTGATTTTTGCTTTCTGTGTCTGTGCTTGTGTGACAGCCTCCTATTCTGATAAGAATTGCATCCATCCCTTTCACTGGTAGGCTTTTGGTTGCTTCCTCAATTGTTCCTTATTTTTGTGTATTCCTACCATGTCTATGTAAAAATCTTTTGCTGAATTCTTCTTAAAATCTTTCAGTGATCATTCTTAGAGTTTCAATCAGCCCGACTGGCAGTCATATGTCCATCCGTGCCTATAGTACATTTTCTCAAGAAAAAACTTTTCTTTTCTTTTTGATGTAAGGAAGGACTGTTTACTTTTTGAACCCTTTTCATGCAGTCACATTGATTTCTTTTTACTTCCTTCAGTATAATTAGTTAAAATAATAATCGCAAAGTAATTTCCAAATCATGTAAGTATATTTAGAAAGTTGTTATAGCTGGCTGAAACATATGCCCAAATTAATTAAGGTTTCTAAAGTTCTTGTACTAAACTGAGTGTATCAGAAGACATTCCTTACTACAAATTAAGCAAAAAAATAGCTATAACCTCTTACACCTTTCAGTCTTAAAGTTTCTGAAGTTTCAAAATACTGAATAGCTGTTCTTCTTTCTTTTGCAGTTTGTAGTATGGTTTTTTGGTGCAGAAAATGTCATGAATCTTTTTGTGTTTTTTTTTTTTTTCTTTTTTTGTGAGCCACCTTATCTTCATTTGTTTCAGAGTTTACATGGGCAAGCTTCTCTTAGCATGTGATGCTATTTCAGTTGGAAGTAGATTTTTTATGCAGTGTGTCAGATTCCACTGAGTTTTCTTGCCAAGTGAGGTGCCAAAGTGAATCACCAAATCAGGATAACTATTACTCACCACTGAGTTGATCTCACTAGTGGCAGAGGAGCACTTTCAAATGACTCACCAGTTGTTCTTCAGGAAGGAAGAGAATCTCTAAATTGACAGCAAAGAATCTTTTTTGATTACCATAGCAGAACAAAAAAATACAGAGTGAGATGTCCTGTCACAGAAAAAGAGAATGTAATACAAAGTCACTCTATGACAAAAAGGCAGAACAGTGGTTAGGTAAGACTTAAATAGACTAGATATATATTTCCATAGAAGAGTCTTTCCCATCTTTTTCTTCTGGTAGTCCTTGTAATATTCCCTGATTTTATGATGTTTCCTGAAGATGGTAGTTCAGGACATTTTTGGTGGTTTTGCATCTCATTGCTTTGTTATTCTTCCCTTCAGTATTAAAATCCTAGGTACACTGTAGAAATAATTTCTTCTGTGTAGTTTGGGTCTTTATAACACTGATCACAGTCAGATGCTCATTTTGCCTTTCCTCCTACTTGACATAGTCTTCCAACTGCCAAAATCTAGTTTTGTTTCCTACTGAGTAGGGCTTAATGCAGATAATGTATTTTATGTTATGGTGACAGCTTTTCTCAGTTTTCTTGTTTTCCAATTTTTTTAGTCAGATGACAGTGATTATAATATTATCTGAATAACAGTGTCTCACATTGAATATGCAAAATAGATTTGTAATTTATGATATGCTTCAAAATTTTTAAGGAATCTGCACCTAAAACAATTGGTGTTCAACTTAGGGTTTGGGTTACTATTTTAACGTTTCATTAGATGCTGATTGTACTTTTAAATTCAGACTGACAAGATGGAGTGTACAGAAAACAGAACTCTGGAACATCTTCCAGAAACTGGCACTGAGAATTTTCTAGCTCTAAGGCGTAATCTGAAGAGTGTATGTGAAATATAATTTTATCTGCTATTTTGACACAAGTGCATTTGATTTACGTGAGAAGAATTTCTAATAAGATATTTTTCTTTATTGCCTTTCTTACCTGTAGAATATCATACCCATGTTGTAGTGGCCAACACATTATACAGAAATAAAAACTGAGATACATAGAGGATAAGTATTATCACTGTATTTTATAGGCTTGTACTGGCTATACGACACTAGTAAATAGACCAGATTCTTTCTCATAATTTAACCACTCATCATTTCTGTCTTGGCTTGTTACCATGTCTGTATGCAGTAAAGTTTTTAAGATGTCCCAGCTTTCCCTCATTAGAGGTTTTATTTCTTCTTTTAGATCTCAATCTTTTTGTCTCTGCGTAGGTGAAAACTTAAATTTATAGAGAGCACTTTGGGCAATACTGCTGCCAATTAATCAGAGAGGTTTACATCTAGTTTCTGCCAGCTTCTCTTAACAGATAATTTTTAGAAGGTAAGAAAGTGGGATGAACATTGAGGTAATCCTGCCTAACTGTTAGTATAAAAATGGCTCAGTCTGTCATTTCAAGAAGAGCTCAGTTCAAATGTGCATATGGTTCTTTCTTGTAGCTACTCTTTTGGAGGAATAGTTACTTGATACTCTACTTTTACTTTAACGCAATGAAAATACACATTCAGGAGAAAGATTTTCTAAAATAACATATGAAAAATACGACATGATAAATCTGATGTCTTTATTTGCCATAAATGTAACTACAGCTTTTTCTTCAGTGAAATTTTTGAGGGAATCCCTGAAAATTGAAATATAATTAGGTACTGCAATATAAAAAAATAAACAGATATTTTTCTATTAGGTCATTAAATGGGTATTTCTCTTGCAGTTAAGATATTCTCATTTGTTGAAATGTCAGTTCTTAATGTAGCTCATAATGTCTGCTGGAGGATGAAATTACTCACAAGAGAGGGCCCTCAGAGAAGGATCAATGTTTTTATATTAATGTAAATTACCACTGATTAATGAATGCTGTAACCAATAAGGATTTAAATCCTGTGTTCCTTTTTTACAACCTGTCAATATTTCAAGTTAGTAGTAAGATTAATTTGTCATGTACAGAAAATAGTAATAATATAAATCTTGTAAGTAGTAACTTTTTCTATGAAAAGCAGTGGTTTTTTGGAGCAGAATAGAAGTTAAAGAATGTACTTCATTTTTACAAAAGAATATATGCAATAACATTTATCCATATCACTGAAATAAATATCTCTATATTTATGATCAATTATGCTGCATACTAGCTTTTCATCAGTACCCGTTTATGTTATATTCACTGCGATATTAGAACAGTATGAGCTCATGGAAGTTCTTAATATTTTATTGCTACGTGTATAATTTGAAAACCATAGGAAATTAAAATAGTCTGGACACAAAACAGAAGGGAAAAAAAAAGTCATATTTATGTGGGTCTGTGTGTCAGTTTGGTTTTCAGAGAACTCTGCCACCTGACCTAAGGAACACCAAGTTTTTGGTATGAGTATGTGTGCACCACTGCACTGGCAAATGTAGTTGATGGTTGTGCACTTGACTTGAAACCAGGTGGAAACTGTGCAAGAATTTATATTTAATGAGAAACAAAGACTAAACTAGCAAATTGCAATACTGTGAAAAAGCGAAGGAGAACAAAGGCTTAGTATCTGTCATGAATAAAACAGTTTGACAGCCACTTTTTAACCATCTGACTAGGAACCAAGTCCCAAAGCTCCAGAATGGAAATACTCCTACTATCTTGGTTTGGAAAGACAGGTGTCTGCTAAGGCAGGAGCCTCCCTTGAAATGGAAAATATAAATCCCCTCCCTTTGAATTAGAATTTTCATACTGTGAGTTTGGCAGAAGAAAGAATGCACAATGCGCTTTCCTTAGGGTATATTTCTGTACTAAATGGAATATTATTCTGAAAATCTAACCCCAGAAAATAATCTCCTTATCTGATGGCTTTTTTCTTGATCAAATCAGAAGGCAAGAACTGGGGTCTGTAGTATTGAAAGCATGATTATGGTAATAATATTCTCTGAGAATTTGAGAAACCCTCAACTTTTGAGGGTCACACATGTATGCTGTAGCACATACTCCTCCATAATTTTTGCTAACAAATTATTTTTTGAGTGCTAAATAGATATGAGTCATAAGACAGATAGGTAAAGCTTATGCTGTATGACAGAATGTGTGTCAAGGATAAGTACCTTGACAAAGCATATTGCTTAATTCATCAATAGGCAACTTCTTAGTTCTCTATCAGTTGGAGAAGGGATATCTATTAGTTCATATATATTCTCAAAAGACTGTTTCCTGCACAGCTGCTTGAAGTTTCTAATTTTCAGAATTTCACACATATACTTTTGAATTGTTATCTGTGTTTTCTGTAGAGGGAAACAATGCAAATACTGTGTAGTTTGAGCTTATATGGTAGTCAGTTGTCTGCTTGGTATATTGATTTTCAGTTCACTTACTTCAAAATTATTTTCATGCAATACTGCAGACTTTACATGCTTTCAGAGGACAATGGGGGATGCATAAACATATTATCATTTTGCACCCACAGTGCATATGTTCTTACATAAACACACTCGTAAAGCAAAAAACCATAGAAATAATACAATTTGTGGCAATTAGTTTATCTCCTTGGGCTGTTAAGTTATTATAGAGTACTAAAATAAGTTCCTATGCACATGGTCGAGAGAACCCAGAAATGTGACTGATAGTATCCCCAGTTGGTTTTCAATAAAACTACGGGGATATTTCTGTAGCATGGTCTTTCCTAAATCTTGTCTCAGTCGGGCAGTTGAATGTACAAGTATAGAATCATGGAATAGTTTGGTTAGAAGGAACCTTAAAGATCACCTAGTTCCATTGCATACGAGCAAAAATTGCATACTCATATGTCAATAAGTTAATAAAAGGTTGGGTTTTAAGTATGTGAATGAAAACCGGAGTGGCACTCTTTTATTACTTCAGTGATTAGAATGCTATGATTTTTGTTTAACTGTATATTTATGTAATTATTAAACGGCCTGACTTAGATAGCTAGAGGGCATTAGTTCATATACATATGTGTGTATACGTGTGCACTGATAAGCTTAAGTAAGGAAACTGAAGGTTTTTGGATGCCTTTCAATTTTATTAGGGAAGAGTCTGTAAGAAACACATACCCTGGTCCTCATTTGCCCTGAGAAAAGCCATTTGAGAAAGAAACTAGTGAACCATACATTTTATTTTAGGTATTAATGATATTACTTGCCACAAATCTCTTGAGCATTTTCCTAAATAAACCTTGAATTGTCAGATGAGGTGAATTCTGGTGTCTTGAAGCTGATTGGACTGAACAAGAGTCAAAAGCTATTGAAAAACTCATATTTATTGACAGCTGAGGGCAAAGCTTTTTTTCCCATTATATTTTTTAGTTGTCTTCTCAATAAAGGTGTTCTGAATCTTCTACTTCCCTTTGACACTTATCCAGGCTTGTTTCATTCTGTAGTTAAGGCAAATTTTCTGTATTATTTAAACACGCCCCAGTGCTTGCTTAGAAATCACTATAGCAATACTTCCAGTGAACACACAATTGAATTTTCTAATTATTCATGTGAATACTTTCTTCTTCAATACACCAGAATCTGTATTTAAAACTTGCTCTGTATTTGTTTAAACAGTGCCAGATGCTTTGATTGGTTTTTGTTAAACTTTGGTAAGTTTGACTACTGCCTTAGAACAGAGGGCGTTGCTTACAATTTCTGTATCTATATTCCATATCCTTACCTCATAACTGTAACTGCAATGTACAGGACATTAGCTTCTGGTGATAGAGTGGTAAATGTAGCTTAAATTCAATGACTTTGTAATATTTACATTCTGTTTACATTAGAGTCTCAGCCTTCATCACACATTCAAACCATGCTTATGAGTAAAAGGAAATTCAAGGTGTGCATTGAAATGATGAATCAATAAAGGGGAAAATGTTTTGTCTGTTGTCTCTTTCTGTGTCCCACATGATTGAGGCTCTGCATGATCGAAAAGTGAATTTTTCATGAAATTTCCACTACAGTGCCTTTTGACTTAAAAAGAAAGTTTTCATCTACTGAAGCAACATAATTTATTGTTTTGTATAATGCATAATTAATTTTTCACCTTTTTTTTTTCCTCAAGAGTTTCTCAAAGTAGGATCTAAAGAGAATTATGGAGTTTCACATTTTCGTTTGAAAAAAGATTTTTGGGAAGCAAAAACATTTTGTCTCTTAATGGCCTGTCCATTTTGTTTTTAGCTGAGTAATGACAAGTAGTAGTAAGCAAAATAATCACTTTGAAATATGTGTTAATCAGGAAGCAGTGATCCTTTCTGACAGTATAAAAAAAACAGGGAAGAAATCAAACTCATCAAAATACATGCATTATACATTGTAATAGCACCTGAGAAGAAAGATACACTTATGTCTGCTTTCCATTAAAGGAATATACCAAGTTTTGTGAACTTGGAGTGTAGTTTTTCTGTGATGTATTAAGTCTTAAGTTCCAAGGTTTTTTTACTGCTAATTTCATCCTTCTATGTCCTATTGTAAAAATGTACTTTTACCTTAACAATGATTTTTTTTTTGAGGCCATGTAGATAGAGCCACTGAAAGCTGTAGCTTTTCAAGGGTGTGAGCAGTAACCTACTGAAACCAAAGGGCAAGGTCAGTGAACCAAGGCTCTAGAAAGAAGTTCAAGTTAGTTTCATAACTGAAATGAATGCCTCTTATGTATGAAAAATGTCACTAGGTTTAATATGTCATTTTGACTAGAAGTTCAGTCTTAGAATCAGAAGTGCTGAGCGCTTAAACAGTGTAATTAAATGTGCAAACTGCCTAGTTTAATGATGAACAGTCTTGCTTGCTTGCTTTGGTTCTTCAGTTACCCGATGGATGGTTTTATCTGTAGTTAAATTTATAAGTAGCAACTTAAGCTGTCACTAGCCTTTGTTTTCTAATTCATGTCAGGACCTGAATTTACATGTTTCACAGGCCATAACTAGATATTTGCTCTGGGTAACACAGCTCTCACAAGTCAATAAATTAGGCAAATCTATGTGGAGAACTAGAGTAAGCTGTTCAGAAAAGTGGTGAAATCTCTGTCCTTGGCAATGTCAGAGAGCAACCTGGTCACGGTGCTGGGCAACCTTCCCTAAGTGTCCCTCACTTAAAGGGGCCACAGGACAGTAATGACTTCCAGAGGTCACTGATAATCTCAGTTATCCTGTGATTCTCTGGTTAAATGTTTCTATCCGGTTAGCAGTATTTTTTTCACCACCTAGTGGGGATGTACTTACACCTCCAGTTTTTGTCATTTCTTGAGATTCTTCAATATTTAGCTCTCAATCTTCTGTGCTTTTTCCCACAGCTTCTTCTCCAGGTTCACACTTGTGGTGCTTTCCATATGGTATGAAGGAATTTTTTGGAAAAAGATGGGAATTTTTGTCACTGAAGGAATTTGTGGGCATTGCTGTTCTGTTCCAATATTTGACTGCTATAAATGCCAGGCCTCAGTTTTGAGGCTGAAAGCAAATAAGTTTTCACAGTGCTGATACTACTAGAAAGACAAATATGATCCATATTCCAAATGACTTAAAGGCTCCCAGGACTAAGCACAGGAACTTGGTAAAATAAAATTATGTAGAAATACTATTTTAAAAGTAGTATTAAAAAACCTTTGATCTGTGGGAAATGTGCTATCTAAATCTTGTCCCTGAACTACTTTTGTTTGCATAACAAGTCCTGTGCATACAGTCCTGAATATTTGAACGTGTGTTTTTAAGTAAACAGACTTGTTAATTTTTTAAGCAACAGAACTAAATTTTTCCCCTACATGTGAGACTTTCTCAGGATGCATAAGTTTGGTTTTGCACATGGAAGCCAATATTTAAAAACAAGAAGAGTTGACGCACCTCTTTAGAAGGCTGGCTACTTATAATCACTCCTTTCCTGGGAGACAGCTACTTCTGCTTTGAAAGAGTACAGTTGTTGGTACACAATACATCAATATTTATTCTAGCTGTTATTATTTAATTCTTGTAGTGGGACTATTTAGAGATATCTTCAGCAGCATAGAAGCATAAGGAATTCTTGCACTTTGAGGTTCTACTGCTGCAGTAACAAATAAATATTTTTGGGGCTCAGTGGGGCTACACACCTAGTATTCTGTAGATCTTTTGGTAGTGTAAGGACCTACAAATATTCCTATTTTTATTTTGAAATAAAATCTAAGGAGTTAAGCATCTGACCCCAGGGCAGCTGGAGACATTCTGGTAGCTCTGGGAAAACAAGGAGAAGAAGAAGCCCAGTATAGACACCACTTTAGGTTTTTATGAATGGCTTGAAATTTTCCTTCAGACTTTGAGGCAGTGGTGAGGCTTGTGTGTTGGAGAGTACATCCCATTCTAGAATGGATGCATATAAAAGCAAAAGATTCTATGTTCTTTTTTACTTTCTTGCGTTCAACTTTTATATAGGATAATGTATTTTTAATTTCACATGAAGTAATTTTGGCTATCATTCATCACTGTAGTAAAAGATTTGTTATTATCATGTAGTAAATGTCAAAAAGATGACTGACATACTTGTCCTAGAAATCTGAGCAAGCAAATGTAATTTTATTAGGTAGTATTTGTTATCATGGCAAGTTGTTGGGCTGGCAAGAGGGATGACAAGAGTAAAATCCTGATTGAGCTCTCCCTACATGTAACCTGTTATTTCAGTGCATTGTAAGTGTCATTACTGGTTTTGTGTATAATCTATGAAAGGTTTTCAGATACTATCTAATAAGTCTGTTCTGTCTTGTAAAGTAGTATATCATTTTCTCCTGTTGTTTGTAAAGTTAATGAAGAAATCCATCCTTTCTGTGTTGAAAGTAATTTATCTTTTGTACATCCTAGCACAATTCATTTTGCTCATAGCAAGCTGACTTCATTCAAGGTTCCAATCTCACTGTCATCTCATCATAAATACTTTGCATATTTGTGTTCTTCTTTTTATTATTTATTTTTTTTATTATTTCTGAGATTCTTTAATAGGTAGAGGGCAGTATGTGCATCAGATCCTAAGCATCTACCTTGGCTCCTGATATTACTGGATGAAATTTGCTGGCTTTTCACTGAATACTAAGTCATAGAGAAGAAAAGAATAGCAACAATACAAAGGAGTACATTTTAATTGAAAATGTAAATTTTGTATAACTTAATTACATAGAAATATACCATTCATTTATAGTAGGCAAATAAATGGTCAACAAATATTGAATATTAAGAAGAAAGTAACATTATTTGTAATAGATACTAGAATGGTCAAATTTCATGGTAAGTAGCTAGTGTTGTATTAATAAAATACACATTTGAGCTGGACTGTTAATTATATTGCTATATGTAATGACATTCCTTCATACAGAATTAACCAACTGTGAGAATTTGTTTTATTATTCACAAAAAATTAGATTCAAATTTCCAGAAGAAATGGCCACCAATTATCAGCATGTTACCAATAAATATACTGACTATGTGAAACTTGCCTATCAGGGATATAAATCTGTTTCTTAAGGCAAATATTGAGGACTTTGAATTAACAGGCACATAAGAACACAGACCATCTAAAAACTGGAAGTCTTTGTGCCAAAGGATATGTTGTCAGTCTCTGAAGTCCAGATTAGCAAAAAAAAGAGTGAATTCTTTCTGTAGGCCACATTTTTGGAACTCTAACTCAAATATCTGTTAATACCTTTCTTAATAAAGAATTAATTATTATACAGCTATATAAATCTATCCAGATATCTCCAGATTTAAGAATTAAATTCAAAAATGCTTTTCATTATGTGTAGATTTCAGAAAAAATGCCTTCACCTCAAATATAAATGGAACATATTTCTTGTGTGTCTCTGTTAAAGTACTGCTTTAATTACTATGCACAAGGTAATAAACAAACCTACCATATGCTGCCAAATTAGTCAAATGCCAGGAAAAGCTAAATATAAAAATGGAGACAAACTTTTAATTACACTCTCTGGAAACCTTTGCCAGTAAGTAATATTCTTTACTTGGCATTCTGCTTCAGTGTGAAAGGGCAGAAAATATGACTGAGCTAATATACTAAATGGTAATAAGCAAACTTTCAAAAAAAAAGAAGGAAAGAAAAATCTAAGAACAAAACCCCCACAGAACTAAGCTGCTGTCAAAATTTATTTTAAAATTATTTAAATAAGAATTGACTTTCAGAATTATAAATTAATAATCCACAGAAAAATGAAAACAAGGAAATTAGTTTTAAAGAACTACTTATTCCAAATCATACTGGGGAAAAAACATTTAACTCATGTTAGTTTTTGGACTCTGTAGAACTAGAAGCAGTGTTGGTACTTTGAGGGGAAAAAAAAACCCGAACCCAAACTGAGAAAATAAAGCACATTGAAAGCATAAATAGCATCAGTGAGGTGAAGAGGTCTGACCTAAACCCACTTCTGCCTTTCTACTTGTACTGTATTCCACAGGAAAAATGAATTATATATCTGTTCCACAATACTATTAGACCGGTAGTTAGCATCGTCTTATGGGCAACAAGAATCAAACCTTCCTACAAATGAAAGAACTGCAGATTTCCCAGTTGCTAGATATTCAGATGACTGTTGTATTACAGAGAGTAGTGTGTCACTTCCCTCATATTTTTCCACATTTATAGGAGAAGACTCTGTATTAGTTAAGTGTCTAAATCAGATTTCAGTGGATCTGGTGATCTGTTTAACAGCCTGCTTCCTGTAACTGTATTTTTCTTTTAATGTAAAAGTTCTCCAAATGACTGTGGCATTTAGAAATAATTATGTAAATGCCATATTGCATCATAATCTACATCTAGTACAGAACTCTTCAGTGGACTACCCTGATTTTTTATACTAGTTAATTTTAAAGACTGCTTTGGCAATGAGATCAACAGTGAAGAAGAGCTGACAATACTGTTAAAAGATAGCTGTGTGCAGTCTGTCTATTTGGAATGATTTTGTACCTACATGACCCTGTATTATCCTCAGGAATGGCTAAAAGGTTGTGTTCCAGTGCCTTCAAAAATTTACAGATGTACCCTATGTGCTCTTGGTTATGAATGTTGCTTATTAGATTACAGTTAGAATAAAAATTACATTCCTGATGTATTTACATTAATGATATAAGTCCTGTTGGCATCAATAAAGCAAGTATTTCAGAGCACAAAGAGAAACTACAGAAAAAAAATGTCTTCTAACATAACATGTTAACATAACATGTGTTATCTTAAAAGTATTTCTCTGTACTGATATGCAAGCTGTCTATCAACACAATATTTAAAAAGGTAACACCTTTGAAAAATGTCCTCCTGTAGAAATAACTTCAGTTATAGTGAACTATAGTGAACTCCTAGTCCTTTAGAAAATTTGGAGACAAGTTCTGCAAAACTTTAGGAGTAACCTTTAATATTATTATTTCACCAGAGACTAGTTACTCCAACAGAAGTTTACACAGTTTGATAGCTGAATTTTTTCTTTGGAAAAAGTGTTATGCCTGAATCCTCCTAAAACTTACTCATTCTTTATTCAGATAAATTCTCAGTGAAAGAAGCACTTTTTTCAGTCCTGATTACATTAAGTCAATGGAAACAAAGACTTGGTAAAGTTAAGTAACTCAAAATACTGCCTAGTAAATGTAATTTGGTGTGTCCACATAAATGTAACTTTAAACTCAAATAATAGAGAAGCTGTATTGTAGGTAAGTAAACATGAGGAAAGTTATCGCTGCAGACTGTTTTTATAACGTTATTTTATGGAACAAAAAATTGTGGTGTAATCATCATACACTAAGAGATGCAAAAATGAATAATAGAATTGTTTCCTTGAATGTCCTTCAATGCTACATTATTTGAAATGAACAGAATTATTGCTCCTTCATTGCTGTCTAAAACCCATTAAGATTATAAACAATACTGCAGCTGACTTGGCTGTTATCTTAATAGGGTATTCATCAAAGTCTGCAGATTTGCAGTATAATGTTTCTCAGACTGAAACCATAGTATTATTATGCAAAATTTTAATTTAATTCATGCTTTATAAGAACTATATTGAAAGCATAGAGTGTTACTTCGATTTTTTAATTGTTCTGTCAGTGTGATGACTTGGAGACACATTTTATGTGCACTGTATCCTTTTCCTGTCTATAATGTTACCTACAGATAAAAATTATTGTGTATTTTTTCAACGGGGGGAAAATGTTTCTTGTAATTATAATATCTACAATTGTTGTTATACATACAGAATTCTCTCTATTATAGTTCTCTTACCTACTACAATAGGTTTGCACTTGCCATTCATCTGGACTATAAGGAGATACTCTGAAATTATTTATTCTATAAGTGCATGGGATTTTGTAGGTGAATTGAAGTACTTCACTTATGATGTATTCAGTAGAGATGGATCAATCTAATTTATGGGCAAAATTACCTTGCTAGCTAGAAGTGTGTGATCCTTACTGATTTCCCTTGTAAGCTAGTGGTCTCGATGGGTGGGACAGTTATTTACCCAGTGAGAAGCCTACCCTGAACCTGGAGTTTTAGTAACTAATTTTCCCTCCCCGCCCACCCCAGGGCAAGTGTTTCTGCCTCAGGGCAAAATTTCCCCTTCAGTGTTTTAGCAAAACTTTTCCACACACCGAATATTGTAATTTTTTTTTTTTAACCAATAGATGTTAGTTATTTTTGTAAGCTATTATGTACAGAATAGACTTGACTGATACTGATTAATTTTGCATAAGATATTTCTGGATATCAAGTAGTCAGTAGTCACTGAGCAAAGAACACTGGCGTAGTTTAGGTTGACTTGAAGCAGCTTTGCTAATGCAATTGGGAAAGGAATTAAATCTGGGAATCTCATCTTTCAGATTCATGTGCATGCTTTCCTGTAGTTTAATAGTCTGTTGTTGCAGTGTGTTGCAGCTATATTTATCAAATTTTTTCTTAAATTACACCTTTAAATGCAGGCCATAAATAAAAGGTTTGTTATCATTCATAGCCTTAGGAACAGTCTTTGTATCAGTGATAACATTGACACTATCATTACATTTTTGCTCTTGTCATATATGGAAAATACAATTTTTACATCTTAAATTCTGTAATTATAAATTCTGTAGCTATTTTACTGTAGTAGAGTTTTAGGAAACCTACATTGGCAGTTTAATACTGCCTATATAAAATTTGGGATTATATCTATTCAGATCTCTGGAACAGTTAATTTTAGACAATACTTGTATTTCCTTCGATTTTTTACATTGGGTAATTTAGAAAACCTATTCCTAAATAATTGCAATTAATCTCAATGGCTTATATCTGCATGCCATACTGCATATTGTTTCTGTCTTCCACTATGATTGGAACAGGGTCATAAAACCATATATTCTGCATTAATATTGGCTACTGACTGGTTGCAACTCTTTAACTAAATTAATTATGATTGTGTATTTTCTTTATATGTTAAAATAAACCCAGGGGTTTGAGGTTCACCAGCAATTTTCTGTTGTGATTAACAGTTCTCATACCGCTTTTTACAAGGATATATTATATTCCTGAGACAAAAAAAAATCCTATCTAAAATTTCTAGTTGATTATTTTTACCTACCTAACCAAATCTTATGTACATAGCTAAATGATTAGTTACTTTAGAAGAAGTGGAAGTATCCCCCTGTGCTCATTAGATGCTGTTGGAATATGTTTTACTATGTAGTATTGAAATACTAATAAACCTCCTGGATGTAATTTAGCAGTTGCTCAAAGTATGAAACAGCAAGTTAGGAAAGAAAGCAAATTAGTTTCAGTCATTCATAATTGTTCTTCAATATGATGTGAAATGCAAAGTAAATGCAGACACAATGAATGCTGACTGTGGTCTTAAATTTAATATATGCAAAATCTTTTGGAGTCTATTAAAAAAAATCACTACACATAATTATCAAAGAGAAGGGGTGCTTCTAAGGACAAAAATAGCTGTTATCTACTTCAGAACAGCTGTTTTATCCATCCTTTTGGAAGTTATTATATTACATTCTTGAGATAAATGTATCTTCAAAAACTCCTCCTTCATACTTCTCAAAAAACCAAAACCAACCAAACAATAAGAAATGGGGTTTAAAAATCCTCCAATGTGGCAGAGAATTACCGTTTTTCAAGAAGTAATGGTATAACTCAAGGATCTGTTGTTTATATGACATAGTAATATTAATATTTTACTTTTTTTTGTTTATTTTTTTATTTAACTATTCCTGTGCCAGTTTTAGAGTTTGGGCTTGTTTAGCAATGCTGAGATGAGGTTTCACCACCACTTTTGTTTAGAAGGCCAGGAGTTGTTGTTATAAAATTGAGGCTTTAAATATGTAATGTAGATTCAGTAATGACTCAATATTTTCTAACCAGAAATCACTTACATCACCTCAAAGCATGTAGAAATGTCTGATTATCAGCTATGCTTTGGGGTGTATAGAATGCACTTGAAGGCATAGAATAAAACAAATTTATAAATATGGAAGTGAATTTAAGGATAAATATATCTTTTTCTCAAAGATATTTTCTCAAAATATTTTCTCAAACATTTTAAATCTTAGCAAAGATCAGTACTACTCAGGGAGATTCACTTTGATTTCTCTTCCTATGCCATAATCATAAAAAAATCTGGGTCACCATTTTCTTGTGAGGCATAGGGAAGACTATTTTCCCTACATAAAACCAAAAGGAAAAAAAAGATTTTTATAATTTAATCTATTGTCTTGTTTTTATTCCAGAACACCACTGCAATTTAAGATTTTTAAACATAATATCTGTAAAAGTGTGTGAGCTACAATAATTACACATTGAAGAATACCCAATTACTATTTGTTTCAGTATTATCAAAGTCGCAAAATAAATTGATCTTAGTAGCAATTGTTTATTGCAGAAAAAGTTGTGTGCTTCTCTTATCCTGAAAAAAAACATGTCAAGAGTCACATGTTAAAAATCATTCAGTATCTTTGCTGACTTGTAATTGCAGAGATAAATGATTTACTTGAAGCTAGAAAATATATGTATTATTCATCAGCATTCAATCTCTCTATGTGCGCTGAGATGTATTTGAGAGCTACCCTCATCAGGAGACTGGAATTGAAATTAATATGCTTACATTGATTTCTCTGTATTCCTTTTCTTTTTTTCCAGACTGTGTTACTGGATTAAGCATAGATTTTTTTTATTATTATTTTCAGAAAGTAAGAACCATGACTTCCTGATGTGGATGGACTATTAGAAAAGTATTTTGAGCATAAAATCTATTTATTTTTTCTTTTGTAGTTCTGGTACAAAATATTTTTGCATGCGTTTTGCAACAGGTCGTAAGATCAGACTGGAGGACTTCAGTTTTCCTCTCGTGTCTCTTCTCAGTTTTCTCCTTATGTTTCTTTTTTGTTTTAATTTTCACCTTTTACAAAACAGGGATGTCACTGTCTTTCTCTTTTTAATATTTAGCATGTTTTCTTATCAAAATTCCTTGATAGTGGTTGTCACTTATTCCCATACACTGTAGTCTGGAAGTGTGGCAAAACCCATTTTATTAGGAGGATACTAGAAGGCAGACAGTGTCTCCTGGAATGAGGCAGAGGGTGATATACATGTGTCCATAGTCTCTCCAGAAGCCCCATTAACAATAAAATTAGTGGCTTTGTTCCAGAACCATGGGGTGTCCAGCTACAACCTGCCTTTTTTTATAGGACAGAATAGGTAATGGCAGGTTTTTGATTTGGTTTTTCTGTTTGTTTTTCTAAAAGTTAGAAGTGCTAGTTGTGACTGACTTTTGCAGCCCCTAGTGTATGAAATCCTTGGGATTTATCATTTCCAGGTTGACTTGGATGGTCTATTGCAAGGAAGCCACAGGTCTGTGAGATTAACACAAGTCTGTTATAAATATTACTCTGGCATGAAAGGAAAAAATAGTTGAGGTTGTAAAACTGGAGAGAGAATGCTATGAGAGAGAACCATAAATAAGAGGTTACACACTTAAAATATAGGTGACTTTTGCTCTTTGCTCTATTAGTCACTTCAGGAATAATTCTTAGACTAAAGCACCCAGAGGTTAGACTGTCTCAAAGCAGACAAGTCCTAAAACAGCAAAAGTGATCACTTTCATTCAAATTAGGCATAAGGATCATCAGAATCCATCTATGCATATTTAATCTTTAAAGCTGTACCAAAGTACTTCAAACTTCCTTATGTTTGTAAAATTTGTTGCCATAGATTAGACAATGAAATAATGTTCTTGATTGTAAAGCTGTGCAAGTGTACAGATTTTGTGATTTTTTTACTAGAATTCTCTATTCTTTATATGATCCTTAATTGAGAACATATTTTTTTTCCATGTTGGAAGGCATAAAAAATGTTCTGAAATATTTTCTGGCTTGATTACAATTTACCAATTCCATATCACTTAAAGAACATGCTATATTTTTGCTGAGAAAAAAAAAAAATAATTTCTTTGTCACATTTATTGTAACATTACAGTACAGCAAAAAGCTTCACCAGTACTGCAAAAGAGCACATTCTGAACAGTTTAAAGGCTTTTGACAATAGCCATCTTTTAATCCATTTTTGTTTTCTTTTGCTTGTGATCTATATATTATTATGACCATGAGTCATAATGATTTTTTTAAAACAAGGTGGGTTTTTTTTATTTCATCGGTACAGAACGTGTATGATATGTTTGTTCCGCAGTCCCTTTTAGATATGTGATAACTGTCCTTTATAAAACAGGGGACAGTAATTTCTATTGCATATCCTCAACAACCTCGGTTTTGAACAGGAGTCATCAGAGTTCCTTTAACATGGAAAACCTAACAGTTAAAAGTGTAAAAGTGATTTTAAGTAAAAGTCAAGGAATCCCTTCCAAAATAAAGACGTCTGTAAAGACTTCTCATAGAAATCAGGCAGGGGTCTTGTTGATTTCCAGACACTCAGTTATTCAAGAATGCATGATAATCAAATTCACTGCTGGTAAGGTTTTTCTGAGAAGACTGGATGGAAAGGGAGCTTACTGATAGCAAGTCTAATGTGGAGCACTCTGGCTAAAGAGATTTGAGGCATTATGGAAAAAGAGTCGAACAGTTTGTTTAGAGGACAGAGTATAATAATTTCAAATGATTGTAAATCATAATTGTGTGCTTTAAAAAAAAAATCATAGAATAAAATTGTATCAGAAGAATGAAGAAATTCTCCATGAATGTTATTTCTGTCCCATCACTATCTTCATGTTCTTCCTACTCTCTCATAAAGTCTGCATATCAGAGAATCAAATTCCAAACCCTTAATTATTTCTACATGTTTATCAACAATATTTATTTATATTTTTGTTAATATGCTAATACAACTTAATTATATTTAATTCATTAATAGTCTTGAACTAAGTTTCATGACAGAATATAATTTTTTAGAATGTAGCTATACTTGCAACAGATCATGTGCTATTTTTTATCACAATTTCTTGTGAACAATTTACCACAACATCTTGTGGTATTTATTCACCATCTGAAGAAAGGATGTGATTTCTGTAGTCCTTAATTAATATGAATAAGATATCTGGATAAGCAGCACCACTGCTGCAATAATGTTTTAGTACTTTGTGATAGTAGTACATTGGTTCTTGTTTGTGTTCCAGACAAGGAAGGTAGCTGACTATCAGTCAGAATAATTGTGTCATTTGACTATGACAGCTGTTTTGCCTACTTTGCTAGGCATTAGTTTTCTTATTTCTTTTGTTGACTGTATTCAAGTCAGCATTTTCAATGTTTGCTTTCAATGATACATCTTATAATGTCATACACAATGTGCCTTGATAGCATTCTGTGATCCATATTTTGGCTTCATGTTTCTGCTTTCTTTGCGTAATTGTTGCCTATCGATTTGTGACAAAATAGTTCTGTCCTAATTGTTTTCCTCTGTTGTTTCAAAAAGCTTGTCAGCTACAAAGAACCCTTTGTTTGGAAAATAAACATTCAGACAGACTTCTAAACTGTACATGTACTTATATCATCCTTAGCGAATGTCCTTGGAATCTTGTCTACAAATTTTTGCTTCTGACAGCCTCGTATCCTATCAGCTTTCTTTTTTCAACTCTCTGTAAATGTTAAATTTCAGAAAGAAATAAAAGTTTATTGTCTGATTATTGTTTTATTCAGGTGAAAGGGAAATACAATCTTTACCACAAACTGCTTATTACACTAGAGTACACAAGAGGTCAAGGTTCGCAATGCTAAGCAGTTACCGTTCAGGACTAGATTTTACGTGCCTGTTTGTGAAGTAGAATCTGATATTTAATACAAAATCTTGTCAGGTTGAGGATAGCAGTTGCTCTTCGCACTGAAATTCATTCATTTTTAGCATGGTTATAAGCTGTAGAAGATCACGTGTACAGTTAGCCTCATTGCTTCCCTGAAAATGACTTAAAACGAGGAAAAAATACATGGAGTGAAAAAAATACATGGAGAGGACCAGTTGTTCAACAGCAATAATAAAAGTGTCACCTTTTTGCTTCTTGTTGAATGAAGTTTTATGGCTCTCGTAGAGAGGCAAATACAAAATATACATCCCTTTTATGAAGACTATTCAAGGGAGAAATATTTTCAGTACCTGGAGTGTGTATTGGACTATGGACAAGTCCAATAGTATTAGTAGCTCCTTTTTAAAAATTTATTTTTAATACCAGACTAGAAAATGTATATACAATAATTCTCCAGCCAAACAGTTCCATATTTAGTAAGAAAAAAAGAAAAATAAATAAATTTAAAAAAATGCTGCACCACAGCATCACACATGTAATGCCCGAGAGAAATTCCAATAAACAATGTAATCAGTAACATATCACTAAATTTTTGAGGAAGTATCATCAAGTGAAGCTTTTTTAGAACATGATACCTAGGCCACACAAAGACTATAAAGCAACCATATGGACTCTATTCCACTCTGCAGAGAAGAGATATTCCTGATACTAAGTAGTATTAGTGTTTACTAAATATTTCTGATACCTCTTTTTTTTCCCCCAGGTATTTTTTAAAGTGTCTGCTTTATTAGAATGTTAAAGGAAGAGATAAATAAAGCAGTAATGCATTAAGCAGCAATGCCAGAAGGACCAAACAAAAATAAAAATAACCTCAACTGTGATAATATTATAGCTGTATTTTATTATAGTGGGCTAAGTATGACTTAAAAGCATTCAAGATGTCTGCATGAAGACTACATTGCAGTTAATAATTGATTTCCTTCACCCTTCACGTTATAATTATTTTCTTAAAACACGTTCATTTTAAGCATATTTCTGATGTAGTAGTAGTTTATAGCAATTAAGTCTGCAAGCTAGTTACTTTGTATTGCATTTTAATATCTACTCCATTCCAAGATCAGATTCACTTACTAAGTTGGTCAGTGAGTTTCAGCAATGGCTCAATTATTTGTATTCCATTCCACTTATCTTAAGAGCATAATTGAGATATGATTGGAATAAATACTGAGTATGCCGATTTAGATATACTCACTAGAATGATAAATCAGGGGAAAAGAATGTTATAAACATGCAGTTAATTTTATATGTAGTCCTAAAAGCATACTGTATAATACTCTTACAAGGACAGGCTGAGAGAGTTGGGCCTTTTCAGCCTCAAGAAGAAATGTCTGAGAGGTGATAATCAATGTCTGTCAGTATCTGAAAGGGATGGTGCCAAGAGGATGGAGTCAGGCCCTGCTTGTTGGTGCTGAGCAGGACAAGAGGCAACGGACAGAGGCTGATGCACAGGAGGCACCACGTGAACATGAGGAAGAATTTCTTTACTGTGTGGGAGACTGAGCACTGGAGCAGATTGTCCAGGGAGGTTGTAGAGTCTCCCTCACTGGAGATATTCAAGAAATGTCTGTGGCATATGCTCTAGGACGACACTTCTTGAGCAGGGGGAGTTGGACTGGATGACCTACTGTGGTCCCTTCCAACCTGACCCATTCTTTGATTCTGTGATTTAACTTCTGGCTACCTTCATGGTTACATTCATTCACTAAAACCAGAGATTAGGAGCTGGGAAAAGGATATTTTACAAAGTCTACTATGGATGTCCAGTTTACAGAGATATTTAGTATTACCACGATGTGTACCATATACATTTCTTAAAAAAACTTTTTAAAATTAGAGTCCTTGTAAATATGTTACTGATGTGCCATTGTTAAACAGCTCTACAGGAGCTGATGATAAATGTCATTTCAGAATAAACATCAGTAATTGCTATCCTAATCCTTAAGTAAAAGAGATAAATATTTATCTATAAAAGTTTAATCACTGAAACTTGAACGCAGTATAACATTCTAAGTAAATGCCTGTCATAAATAAGTAATAAATAACATTGAAATTTAAAGGACAATATTAAACTGAACCAATTAGCACAGAAATGTCCCCTCTCATCTTAATATATAGTTCTTCATTATATGACATTTAAAGTTTCTGTAACTTGACTCTCAAGTATAATACGTCATGACCATTCTCATTAAAACCAGCTTCTCTTATAGCACTTACAATGTTGGACTCCTACTGATAACATAATGAGGGTAGAATGCATTTTGATTGAGTTACCACTAGGGAGAAATTTAATTTAATTAAACTGGTCTTCATTAAAGTATTACATTGAAGTAAAGTAATTATAAAAGCATGTACAGTATTAGAGAAAACCTGCTGTTTAAAAGAGAGAGGTTTCATTTTAGAATGACCATAATTTTAAAAAATCTTTTTTCAGCAATTATCTCAACACTTCCAAAGCATTCATACCTTCTAAAATCTGATGATACACATGTATCCATTAAAGCTAATGCTATTCCATCTGCTTGTAATTTCTGCAAGTCTACATTTGAAAACAAACTTCTGGAGCACCATTCTTTTGTACAAACATCTACTAAAACATCAACATAAAAATGTGGGGTTGAATATATTTAGATGTTTAAAAATAGATAAAAACAGAAGGAAATACAATGTTTTTGAAGATGAATTGTTTCAGCCTTTAAAAATATACTCCAACACATGTTCTCTCATAGGACATCTTTTTTGTTATGCTTTTATTTACCATAAATACAGTACCCCTGTGTAGTTGTCACCCCACTAATGTATGCTTTAAGTGCAAAGCCAGCACATGCATGTCAAGAAGTTCATAAGGAGGTTTGGGTAGTTTTCAGATAGAGTTCTGGTTGGCATTCCTACTTTTTTTATTCTTTTTTTCTTTCTTTGTTTGTTTCCCTCTCAACTTCATTCACTACTGTTGCTTTCTTATTTCTGTGTAAATTTTCCCACTTGGTTCATTTTCCTTTCTTCTGGCATTGTGGCTGTCAATTTTCTTAGGCAACAGCATAGGCTGGATTTTGGATACTGCATCTGCTCCCAGAGATAATGACTTTCCTAAGCAGTTAGTTTACCTCCTTGTCATTATGAAGGCAAGCTGATGATTGTGGATCATAATTGTTTTCCCACCAGCCCAGGAATATCAGCTCTCATTGTCTTCAGCCTGGAATCCAGGTACAGTAGGCACCAATTCCATCTTTGAATGGAGCCTGAAATTTTTTATATTTAATTAATTTTTAATTGGAATACTCCATATTAATGTGTTGCATCCTCTTCCAGTGCAGCATATTACATTTTATTCCAACCTATTGTGTATAGATCTGGAGATTTCTTTTTTCTTCTTTATCCCTTGTAACAGTTTCATCTTTTTGCACAGCTTAAATATAATCCAGCAAACTTCACAAAATTAAAGGCAGAATTGGTACTGCTGATCCTTTTGCTAACTGCTTCATGTCAATCCAATCTCTGTTGCATATTTGACCTTCCTGCTTAGTCTAATAGGATGGAGCTGGAGATTTTATTATAGTCTCATCAAGTAGCAATCATTCAAAATAACACATTTTGTCCTTTTGCCGGATTCATTACCTTGAAACCCATTCCTTGTATTTTATATTCACATAACTTTCAAATTGCCTAAAGGATTTACTGCATTCCCTAAATAAGGTTCTTCTAAAATATTTCCTGATTATGGATTTAAAGTTTGATCCTTTATTGTCTTGCAGTGTTTGCAGTAATATTGCATGTCCTGTCTGCTTTTGTGAAGACAGATTGGGTATACAATGTTATCAAATCAGAATATGACCTAAGGTTTGGGTGGTGAGAACGCGCCTACAAGATTTGCTAAATTCTGACAACAAGGGAGGCCATTGCTGAGCTGATATCAGGCCTTCTCACTATGTCATTTTGGGAATTTCTTATGTTCCATTTGTGATTACATCTTTGATAGTAAAGTAAACAAATCCAGGAATGTTCCTGGGCACTGGATTTTATCACAAATACTTCTGAATTGTTATGATGCCCTCTGGAGTATTTTCCAATTATGGCTTTTGGCTTGCACCCTTGCACTTGCTCCAGATGATGTTCCACAGGCATAAGGCTCTGACCACTGGTCCTACCCCAAGGGCTGGCGCTTGCTGTCTCTCACTCAGGTCTGCCTGCTCACTGGGGCCCAGTCTGTTGTACTCCTTTTCTCCTCTGGATGGGGAGACAGGCCTTTGCTGGTTGGAGGGCTGCTGACGGGCCTTGGGGGAGCTCCTCTGACTTCTCATTTTCTTCCTGCTCTCCTTTCTGGGTGTGCAGATGAGCTTTTACACATAACCAAATTATATTTTTGAATGGTAGAGAGCTTTTATTGAGTAAATTGTTTCAGAGACATGAACATATACAGCATATAAAAGGTTGAAGGGACACACAAATTAATATGAATTTTTGAATATGATATATGACAAAGTAGATCACATTTGACTTAACCATGTGATCTAATTTACCAGTTCTCTTTGGTTTTTTGTACCAGTGGCTGCTTGCATTGCTAGATTCAAGATACAGTCTTTGCAAGATGTGAACCTTTCTCCTGAATGTAGAAAATTAATTTCTCAGCCTACAGCTGTGCAGCATTTTTTCACACAGGTTAAAAACTTCATGTCATGCCTCTGCCAGTGCCAGATTCACCGTGGGGACTTGGTTAGAGTCTGAAAGTCCTGTACCTGAACTATGTGCTCCATTGGTTTCTCTGTACTAAGAATGATTCGTTTTCATTTTGTTATTCAAACAACAACAAAAAAAGACATTATTGCTTGTACAGAAATACACACACAAGCATTTATTCTCTCTATCAAACCAAGACTGCAAATTTCATTTGAACTTTCAAAACCTTTAATTTCCTTGCCCCTTTTTTTTTTTCTTTCCTATAAGACTTTCTGGCAGTTTTACTTCTAATGCATATTTCCAGATATCTCTGTTGGTCAACATGAGTGGTACTTATGCTGGCAAATCTTAATCAAATAGTTACAGATAGTACATAATGTAGAAGTCAAAATTAAAATTATTGACTGTGCAAAACTAATAGAAACCTCTTGTAGATGCCATTTTATGATGCTGCTGTGATCCCATAGTGAGTGTATGAATTTTATGGCTGAAAAATTGTTAACTCAAATGATGCAATGTTTTATTACAGCCCAAAATAGTGTTGTTGGTCATGTATGTTACTCTGAAGAAAAGTACATATCGCATCTTCTCAGCTGAGACACCTGAGGATCCTTGGTTTAGTACATTCTTCTTCATTTAGAGATTTTCGACATGTTCCTATTGTATTCTGTAGACATTCCTGAGAATTCCCACTCTTTTCATGTCAAAAATTCAATGTTTTCTCATTTTCTCCCGGTACTTACACCATGTATTATCTGCATTCAAACTGAACTCTATAGGAAATGTACTGAAACATGAGCTAGAAAGGATATAGTGATAGTTAGTTTCACTAACAGATAAAAAAAAATGCTGCCATCAGAGAACTTCCAGAATTTTGAATGATTTCATTTAGTAAACATTTTCAGATGAGTGTATTACAGTTACAGTGGAAGAAGCTCTGTGTGACTTGCTGCCACTCGTGATTTGTTTTTTGGGTATTTTGTTGGAATTAAATAGGATTCTGCCTACAGATGTACACATTTGCTGAAAGTTTAGATCTCATTTACTGTAAACTTTTAAAATTATCAAATTCCAGTAAATAAAATACTGCTAAACATATCTCAACTGAACTCTGATGTAAGAGGAAAAATATTTTAAATAAGTGATGCAAACTATTTTTGCCTGTGAGATGCACAAAAATACAAGATTAACAGTAACCAATATTTATCTGAACTTGTCTAGGACCCAACAGGTGCCTGATATTCTGCGAAAGTTTCAGCAACTATAGAGTTATTAATACATTTTACATGTAATTTGAAGTTGTCATTGACCATGAAAGAAAGCTTATTTATGCTTTCATGTTCAGTTTTCATGTATAGAACCTTAAGACAGTTGCCTTCCCCCAGAGTACAATAATAAACAATAGGAAAATGATTCCTTCAATTAGCTCAAATTACATGCCAGGAAAAAAATATGAGAAAGCTTTCAGAGCGTTGCACTATCATTAGTACATCTTTATGGTTCTCAGCTGTTACTTATGGTGTATCCTGTCTGTTCCCTAGACAAAATAGTCATGTCCCTTCTTTCTTCCTGTTTCCAGAGGGGTAAAAGTCTCCCTATGCTATACTGTTATCTCTCCTGTTAGCACAAATGGGAATTTTTAATCCTTATTTATAAGACTTCTGAGCATGTCCTAGAAAAAAACAACCTAACTAAAGTAACAAGGCACAAAATAAGAAAAAAAAGCAATAGGTACTAACTGAAGTATTTCAATATTGCATGGATCTAGGACATTAAACCTGGAAAGAGAAGCAAATTGAAGTCTGAAATTTAGTCTGGTCTACCACTTTTTAAACCTCTATTTCACCTGGTTCCAGGTACTGACCCTTTGTCATTTTGTAAAAGACTCTCATATCTGAAAACCTTCTGTGTGTGGTTGGGTAAGATTTTTCTTTGGTTTGTTTTGGTTTGATTTTTTCCAGAGTGGCATCACATTTTTCCTTGGTTGCTTCAGTAGTTGCTTGTTTTCTCTTTCTTGTTGACACAATCCGCATTACATGTCTCTCAGCTTGTTGCTTCAATTAACTTCTCAATGGACCCCCTGATAATTTGCATTGTCTCCTGCTTCCTATTTCCCTGCTGCTTTTTATCATCTTGCTTGTATTTTGGTGATCACTAACCGGCTGCTTAGGCAGTTGTTTGGAGCAGTAGCGATTCCCTGCTGATTTTAGCACTTACTCTGAACAGATCTTTTCTTAAACTTGCGTTTTGTTGTTTATCCAATTTTGATATTGGGTTTCTGTCTGTGGGACTACATAAACCAAATCCAAAGTACCCTTCTCAGAAAAAGATCAATCTATTTAGAAGAAAATTACTTTTCTTTGAATTACAAACATTGAAAGTGCTTATTTGAGACAGAAACAAATCCAATTAAAATAAATAAGAATGACAATTACTTTTTTACTTTTTGACTATGTTCTTTCTGTGCTTTTTTTTGTATTTAATCCTCAGTTAATTGTAAATTATAAGAAGTAAACTAATAAGCAGCACTGTATGACTTCTCTGTTTCCTTTTTAAGATGTGTAAAGTGTCTGTCCCTGCTTTTAAACCTCACTTAATCCTTTACAACTTTAATACTCTAGTATTTTCAAAATTTTTCAGGGAGACTTATGGTCTCATGGGAAAGTCAGAATGATACTATGCCTAAGTCAGAAACCAGAAGTGAATTATATAAATATATCACAAATATTTTAGCATAAATTAAATAAAATGATCATTTTTAGCTGCATGGGTATATACACAGAATCAGGTGTATTCAAGAGCCCAACTTCATTTTTTTGGTAAATTACTCTAAAAACTAGCATGCTTTATATATCCTTGATGAAAGAATGTTTCATAATTCCACCACAAATCACTCTCTCCCTATTATAGTCAGACCTTCAGAAAAAAAAAAAAAAGGGAACATAATTTAAACACATAAAATTCACAGAAATCCACATAGTGAATAGCAATGATCTACTTGTCCTGCACAGGACACCATTCAGTAAAACTTTGTATTTACACAGTGACATATGGCAGTATACATAGCATTATTCATTTGCTGTAGCATTCTAAATAAGAAAAGAAAACAAGGGATATTTTCTTTCAGTATGGGACACATATTTAAAAAAAAAATAATACTTCTGCACTGTACAAGTGAAATCTCATAGGAAATAAAGAACTACAAACCTCAAGATTAAATCTCAAGATACTTCGAAGACTTCATCTGACAATGTGTTTATAATGTGTTAGAAATGCATAATGCTACCATTGTTTTTTATTGTTGAGGTTCACACGGGTTAACTTGTAGGAGAGGGCAATGCAGGTGACCTTGTCCCTGATCAGTAACAGCTGTGTTAATTACCTGTATTGACAGCCTCGCCCCTGATGAGTCACAGCTATATCCACTAAAGGTAAGTGTGATAAAAGGGTGTCTTGGTTAGATAAGACAGGTGTCTGCTAGGGAGGGTGGGACCTCCCTTTGGAATGGAGAAGTCAAACCCCCTCCCTTTGAATTATTAAATTTGAATTTGATATTAAGTCGGCTCTCAGGCAAGGATATGGGGGTAGGAATAACAGCTCTTTACTAGTATGTGTAACAAGGCAAACAAACAACAACAACTACAGCATTAATGANTGGGGAAAAATTCTATAAGGAAAAAAATCAAATCTAACCCCCAACAAAGGGAGTGGGTTAGATGGTGAGGGGAGGATCATGAAGGAGGAAGAACTTTGAGGAAGAGGGAGTGAGAGGATCATGAAGGAGAAGGCTCCTGGGCAGAGACAATCACTGCTGTGAGGTGAGTCTGGGTGTGCAAGTCAGAGCCTGTTGTTGGAACCTGCAGTCATAGCCTATCCAGGTAAAAGCCTGTATTCAGAATCTGCAAACCAATACATGCAGGCATAGTTCAGCAGCCAGAAGCTGCAAGGGAAACTTACAGTAGGAGCTTGCTGCAGCCAGAGTCAGTAGCCAGAGTCAGAGTAGTTGGAGTCTAGATGGCTGAGCTGTAAAGAGTAATAAACCAGGATCCTTTTCATGCTGTGACAAACAAGGAGTCTGTGCCCTGGCACATTTCTACCCTCTAACAAGAGGTCTGCTGCAACAGGGACTTGTTAAGGTGAAGTGTTTTTTTTTAACTGTATGAGTCTAGATTGTCAGATCAGCTTTAAATAAATGGCAGATGATGGTTGTAGAGAGTAGATTAACTTTGTATCAATGCCAATAGCCAGTTCTTTGCTAAGTATTACCATAAACTTCTTCCAGAGCAGAAAGAAGCCCTTTCCTTGAGAGTGAGCATGAAATCTGAAGTCAGTCAGGGGTGAAAACAGGTAGTAATTTGTGCACTACTGTAATGGGTTAAAATTCAACAACCGGGTGGAAACACCAAAAATATGTAGTGGTTATCACATTCGCCTAATTTTCATTTTAGTGGAATAGGATTAAAAGAAAAGCAAAACAGGTTCAATTCAAAAAATAGAAACAGTTAGATTTATTAACATACAGTAAAGGAAAAACAAACAAAAACCAACTACGAAACCCTCTCAAAAACAAACCCCCTCCTCCCTAATAACAATCTACTTGTCCATGAAAACAATGCAAAGAGACAAAACATCAGAACTCTCAAGTCAGTAGCACTTAATAAAATAGTCTTTCATTCAGTCTTTTGAGAGAGACAAGTCCCTCCTGATTCTTCTGGTAACTTTCCACAAGAGACACAGTCTGTTTGTGGCTTCCAGCTCTTATAAACACAGCCTGCCCGACACTGTATCTGTGAGCTTCCCAAAATGTAGCTTTTTATATGACTACATAAGGGCTTGTGGATTTAAAGCAC